>VWZK01017227.1:30235-41819 GCA_013396935.1 Baryphthengus martii
GGTTACGGGCCGAGCCGGGGAGGGGAAGCGGCTTTAGGGAGGCGAGGGGTCAGCTCTTGCTGAAGGTCAGCCGTTCTCCAGAGCCTGAGCGAAGCCTTGTTTTCGCGCTCGAAAAAACCCACCCGATTTCTGCTCGCAGGCGGAGGAGGAATGGAGGAGCTGCTCTCTGGCGGGAGGAGAGGCCGGGCTTGGTTGGGGCGAATTTAGCCTCTTTAATCCACTCCAAAAGAGGAGCAAGGAATGAGGAGGCTCCGTCACTGCTGCATCTCTGAGGAGGAATAACTGTTTATAGCCAACCACTTCACTAGAAAAGGAAATGGGGGTTGGCCGCTGTCACAGGTTTGCCAGCAGCAGTGGATGCTGAAAGGTTTGGGGGGGTGTCCCAGGAGCCACCCTGTCCTCAGCCTCTGGCCCTGGGGCAGGAGGGTGACACAAGGTGACGTGTGCTGGGATGCTTGGATGGTGTATCTCTGGGATCCTTCTGCCTCTTCAGGGCCTTCTCTGGCTTCCAGTTCTAACTCCTCCCAGGAGAAGAGCCTTTTTCTCAAGAGTTCGCTTTCCCTTAACAGAGCAGCTCCATGCTCCACATCCTCCTCTCTCTTGGAGACACTACCCTGCCAGCTGTCCCCAGCCCCCAGCACCCATCAAAGAGCCCAACCAGCCCTGCTCTAGCCTAGCAATGCAGGTCAGAAGAGAGCGGTGCTGCCTTCACATCTCCCATTCCTAGAAAAAGCCTCTATTAGGTGTATTTCCAAGGGATGTAACTAAAGCAAACAAACCCGTGGCTGCCTCCCACCTTCCCAGGCATCGCGAGGCTGCTCTTGCAGACCGCAGGGCCCTCCCGTGCCCCTCCTTTCTCAGCCATCGTTTGGGGGGCAGCGGTTTCGGTGGAGGCAAACGGTGCGTTGGCACGAACAAGCGGCCTTTGGGAAGCGTGCCCAGCCCGGCAGAGCCGGCGGCTGAGCGGCAGCGCTGCCGGGACAGGCCGGCGCATCGGACTGTCTGGAATGTGGAATGTAAACAGAGCACGTTACCAGCAACAGCTCAGCTTCGTGTTAGGCCCCAAACCTACCGCGCTGTCCCTTGGGAGCTGCGAAACCCCTGCCTGCTCCAGTTGCAGCCCAGGGGCCACTTGTTGGACCAAATCGTAACTGTAAATAAGCTGGATCCCTTCTCCCCTCCGAGCCTTGGCATTTTCAGCTCTTGAAACTCTGCCTCTGGAGCTTGAGCCCAGCTTTAGGAAGAGATGTAAACAGGCGGCGCTGGGAGCCCAGGAGCTGGGGCCGAGGAGGGAAGCACCTCGTGTTCCTCTGAGTCACCTGCTTGGGACAAGCACAGCAGGGAGCGACTCCACCGCTGGCTGGCTGAATGTTTTCATGCCTTCATGTTTTCAAACATCTTAAACCAATGAATGCAAGCGGCGAGCGTCTGCTCAACGGAAGCTGCGCTTGCAGGACAACTCCCAAAGAGCATTTGGCCTGAATTCTCCAGGCAGGACTGGCGAGAGCCAGCAGGGGCGGAGCAGCCGGCAAAGGAGAGGAACCAGTTGTGATCCCATCTCACCCCAAGTTCTACACCAGTCATCGTGAGGTCAGCCAGCCCTAGGACCTGAAATAAAATTTCAGTAGCTTCAGCCCGTGCCTCCGTGTTCCTCTGCAATGGGAACGTGCCCGGCTGGCCTGGCACCTGGTTCCGAGGCGTTCCATGATGGGAGAAGGGTGATGCAGGTAGCACCCAGGTCGGGTGATGAAAAAACATCTGTGAGTTGCAAGGAGCTGTGGCCAACACCAGGCCTGGGATCGAAACTCCTTTGTCCTGAACCTAGCGAGGGTCTTATGGAATCTCCATCGCCCTCACCACCTGGATGGGGCTCTTCTTGCTTAAGATCCTCTTCTTCCTGAGGGAGAGGAGCATTTTCTCTATTTTTTTGGAGGGGAAGGTTAGGCAGGTAGAAAAGCAGCTCCTGAATACCCCAATGTGCAGATCTGCCAACTTCTACTGTTTCTCTCACCTTCTCCAGGATGCTGACAGACGTGTGCTAGTCACTGTCCTAAGAGATTTGGGGTTAGATCTGCTAAAGGATGTGGGGTTTTGGGGGGATGAAGAAAAGACCGTAAAAGATGTAGAAAATGAACAGGCAGCAACAAGGCAGCAAAAATCAGACCCTGGACACAGACTGGAGAGCAGAGCTGTTGGACAGGACCTGTGAAACAGGCTCTCTGCTGAAGTGATCCAGCCCTGGTGACAGAACTGGGCATGCCCAAGGTCCTCTGGTTTTGCAGGCACCTCCTCCTGCCTCCCACCAGCGAACCACCGCGGGGCAGTTAAGCCACACTTTTATTGTATTGTATTCCATGCAGTACGTTCAGGTTTTATAGTATGAGAGAGGTGGGGGTAAAGGTAAATGTTAGACATAAACAAAAGCAGAAAGGTCATTTGTAACAGGTCCTGAGAAGGAAAGGCACATCGTAACCACCAAATTCAACAGAATGGAAACCTCGGACAGAGGAAGACGACGCTGGAGAACGGACCAGGGAAGGGGATTTCAAGCTGGGCGACGGGGAAGCAGCTTCGACAAACAATCTGCATTTCCCCACCCACCAAAGTCCGTAGTTCAGATGGGTTTGGGGACCTCAATACTCAACCAAACCCCTTCCACGCTCCCGTTGCTGGAGAGAGTCCACCATCCCCAACTCCCCTCAGGCTTAGTCAGCACCAAGGGGCGGCGCCAGGACTCAAAGCTCCTTCCTGCAGAGACCAGCCGGCGGAGAGGCAGAGGCTGTCCAACTCCAAAGGACCCCAAGCCCTCTGCTGCCCGGCAGCACCAGCTCGCAGGAGCACCGTGGCATCGCCGGTGACCTGTGGGTATTGCTATTCACCAACAAAGCCCACGGGGAAGGGAAGGCCGGGGCTGAGGGTGGGGTTGGCACAGACGCCGGCACACGTCTCCGTCAGGTCAGACACTGGAGGGATTGTAGCACCTCGAAGGGAAGCAGCAGCAAAACCGTGTGCTGCGCCCGATTTAAGGCAGCCATCGCCACTCGTGATCCGGCGCCGAGAAGCATGAGGATCCTGCCAGAGCGGCACGAAGAGCTTGGATGCTGGGAAACCGCCGGCGCAGCGACCGCGGCACGGCCTCCAGCGAGCCGCTCTCCCGCGGCAGACATGACGGGATACTTCTGGGAACTGTCGCACGGCGGAAAGGAGCACAAAAGCAGGGCAGAGGTTTGCAGCGCCGGGCTCACGCTGCTGCTCGCACCAGGCAGCCAGGCACACGGCTCTTCCCAGCACCCAGCCCCACCTCTGACAAAGATACAACAGTGTCTTATCTTGGCTTGGAAGAGAGGAGACGGTTCAGCTTCAACTTGGGAACAAGAACAAGGGTGGTTCTGTCATCACTCGGTTGTAACGGAGCCGGCCTCGCTCCTCTAACTCGACATCAAAGTTTTGCACGGTGAAGAGTGAACATTGAGCAGCCCAGATTTCTTCTTGAGCCCCTTTTCTTCGGCTCGTTACAGGTTACCCTTTCCCAGCACCTCTCAGCCATCCTGAAGGTCACAGCCAGGCTGAAGGAAGCAGCAAGGGGGGGCAGAAACGGGAGGCAGCGGCAGGGCTGAGCCCGATGCCGAGCCTGATGCCGTTCCCGAGCAGCACGAGGCAGAGATGGGTCGGCCGCCAGGCACAGGTCCCACCCCAGGCAAGTGGTGGACACAGGTCGGGGTCTCAGCCTGCGCTGTGGCGGGGCAGGGATGGAGTTTGGGAGGTTGTACTCAAGCCTGTCAGCAGCAGGTAGCCCAGAAGGCGTCAGGGCTTCGCCTCGAGCCGGTGGCCGGGAACTGCAGTTCGGGGCCTCCTTGGCCGAGATCAAGCACAGGGTCGCCTCTCCTGGTTGGGTCAGTCGGAGATGAAGGTTCGAGGAGCTTTCGTCTTCGACACCGTGGACTTTGCGCCAGACTCTGGGAGAGGGCTGAGCTGCCTCTTGCCCGAGGCTTCACTCGGTCCGTGGCACAGACTGTAAACGTTAGTCCCCGCTGAGAGATAAGCTGAGTCTGCATTTGGCCTCCAGGTAAAAGACTATCTGATCCTGCCTAGCTAGAGCCCCCAGCCAGCGGCTGCTCAACGATGGCAACATCATCTCCCCCACCACAGCCCAACCCTGGGACACCACAACATCCCGAGAGCTCAGGGAAAAGATGCTCCAGACTCTAACTCGGGCCTTGGAAAGCCTGGGTGAGGCAGGACAGGCAGCAAGCCGGACCCAGGCAGTGCCCCCTCCCGCCACCGTGTCACCTCTACATCCGACCGTGGCCACGCTGAGCTGCGCTACAGGGTCATCATCTGCAGAGGTAACGGTGCCACACGAGGAGGTTCCTGCTGCTGCCTGAGGAGCCCACGATGCTGCCAGCACCCGGGGCATGGAGCTGCGAGGAGGCCCCTGAGCACAGGGGTGACGCCCTGAGGCAGGGCTTCTTTCCAAAGGCCGTAAGGAGCAGAGATCAGCATCCACGCGAGGCAGGCGGCTCCAGCATCGAGCCCTGGAGATGGGCCAGGAGCAGGTCGGTTCAGGCCTTACGATCTGGGATGCAGCGCTTGAGGGAGATGGGGGCAGCCTTCCTCTTCAGCTGCAGGAAACCACCTCGGTGCTTGCAAAAGCACGAGATGTCCCCTCGTTGCTTAGGCCAGGGCTGGCTGCGGGGGCTGGTGCTCTTCTCCTGAGCAGGCCGTTATCCACACCAGTACGGTCAACACCAACCGCAGGGAGCAGAGACAGGAACGACGGCCCTGCGGCGATGCCACGCTGGGTGACATCCAGAAGGCAGGGCAGGAGCTGGCATCTCTGGGGAGCAGCGCCTGTGACTCAGCCGCCTTTCTTGCTCTGCCGCAGCCCCTGCCGCCAAAGCCCCCTCCTCACACAGCTCCCGTCTCCAGGCTCAAAAGCATCACCATCCCAGCGTCTCCACAAGTAGTGCAGCAAAGCCCCCAAGGTGCCACCATGGCCCAAACACTCTCATCTGTGCCCCAGGTGAACTTGTGCAAGGCTCAGTGCCCAAGGTGCTGCAGGAGATGAACCTGCCAAGGGGCTGGGGCTCCTCCAGCACCTCCCTCTGTCCAACAAGGCTTAATCCACAGCATCTCCCCCCAGCTGCTGGGAGGAAAGGGGGCCTGGTACCCCACGACCGCCCCTAACCAACATCCCCCAGCGAGTTCAGAGCCGTCACCAAGCGCAGGGGAGAAGATGAGGTGCAGATTGAGTCATCCCCTGATTTTGCGATGGAGTTTGGTGGAAAAATCATCTTCTTCCACCTCCTGGCTTGGGAAGAGCACCAGGGAGCACCGTGTACGCCTGGAGCCAGCCCGGCCCAAGGGCTGTAGCCATGCTCACAGGCGGGCAGAGAGGAGAAGGTCGTGCCCACACTCACGCACCACATGGATGTGCTTTAAAAAAAAAAAAAAATAAATCTGGGAATTTTGAGTGTGGGAGGGGCTTTTCCTGAGACCGCAGAGAAGCGAAGGCCGCGTTGAACAGTCAGGGACAGGCCTGCTGGTGTCAGAGCAGTCCCGCCTTAAGGCTGCAAGTGTTCCAGGTACTGCGGCAACGGGTTCTCCTTGACGTATTTCTGGATGTACCAGCACGTCAGGTGAGCTTTCAGGTCCTCCTCCACCACGAAGTCCAGGGCTGCCTGCAAGCAACCGGAGAGGACAGATGGGTTACAAGCGGCACTCCCAGCTTACGCTCTCCTCTGGAAGCCTCACGGGTGCCCCACACACAGCTGGGGGTAACGGCCGGGTGTCCTCACCCACCCCCTGTGCAAGGCAGGCGGGAGGAGAGTGCAGCCATCCTGTCACGGCCTCCACAGGGTCCCCAGTTTAACCAGCGGTCCAAAAGCAGAGCCCAAGGAAGGAAAAAGGCTGCTGAGGGCTTCAAACCTTTGAGACGAGGGGGTGCAGCCTCCAGGAGAGCTGCTGCACCGCCCCCTGCGAGGTGGGCGTGAGGGCCGTTCGCTGTGAGGAGGAAAGGACCGAGCCTGGGCGAGCAGCTGGACGCGCTGGCACTTGCCCAGCCCCTCTCGCTGCCAGAAACGGGAATGTCAGCCCACAGATTTCCATCTGCCCCGCCAGCCGCCTCCGTCTCCCCATCGGAGCCGGGACGGTTCCAGTGGGGCACATGTGCAAAACCACCAGGGCCTCGCTCCAGCCAGGATCTCTGGCTGCCACAGGGACAGCGACGGCTTCTGCCCAGGGTTTCCTGGGTGGCCGGGGCCGTACCTTCGCGAGGTGCTTGGCTATTCCTCTCCCTCGATAGGCGTCCGGTACTTCCGTGTGCTGCAAGTCCACGATCCGCTTCCCCACGTACTCATACAGCAGCACCGCCTTGTCGTGGCAACCTGAAGGATGAGAGAGCGGAGTGAGGTTTGGGATGTCCCTAGGAAGCCCCCATTGTTGGGACAGTGCCACTGGCCGGGGAGGAGCTCAGGGATGGCTGCGACGGCCCTCGCACCCACGGCAACGGCTGCGGCGCGGGGTGGTCTCACACAGCGGAAAATCTCAGCGGAGATCTTGCTTTTGGTGACACTTGGACACCTCGTTGGTGTTCCCCTGCAAGATGTGAGCAGAGGCAGATCTGCTTGGCTTTCCCAAGCCCTGGACATTTTCTACGGAGCCCTGAATGAAGGGCTGAGGTGCCAACAACAGCAGCTGGTGGGGAGGGGTGGGAGGTGTTGATGGAGGAGTGAGCAGAAAGAGAAGGGGGAAGAACAGGACAAAGCTGACCCAGGGAACGACCAATTTCTTTCTCTCTATAGCACAGAATGTTTTGCCATGGCAGGTAAAAGAGGACGAGGCTCCTTGGCCTGGTGTTGCAGCGTTTGGATGGAGACGTTTCGAGAAGACACCGGGAGAGATGAATCCCACAACCGCACAGGGAAGCGCACGCAGGCGTGCACGGGGGGGCTGTGCACACACATTTACATGCACACACAGACAGGATTCCTGTTGCAACACCCCAACCTTTCTCCCAGCAGCTCCCTCACAGGAAAACAGAAGTACCAGCACACGTGTAAATCACAGGAGAGCTACCAACACCCCTCTGGCTTTGGCCGCAGAACCCGAGCTTCCGTCTTCAGTGCAAAAAACAAACATTTAATTTCTAAAGGGCTTCTGTATTTAAAAGCGAGTTTCAGGAATGCAAGCTTCCAATCAAAGAGAAAAAGCTCCATTAAAATGATGGAAACCTTTCCTTGAAGGGCCGTGAAGGGCCGCAAGGTTCACACAGAGCAACTACACGCTTTAGCTGAGCTCAATACACTTTATTTTTCCACGTTTCAGTCGACAACTCCAGCCCAGTTCCCTGTATTTGAGAGGCCCACTTGCATTTTGTGTTTTAAGAGAAGCAGCTCAAGTTTTTTTTCCTGCTCCTTTTAGGCGCAGACTCGATCCTCCTACATTGGATGGAAACCTTTGCATTTCCAGCCTGAGTTTATCCCTGCTGGTTTCTACCCACTCGTCCTTGTGCCAACATTGTTCTTGGGGGGACATAAATAATTTCCCCCCTCCGAGTACTTGAAGGCATCAGTCCTGCCCCTCTCAGCCTCTAGCTCACCAAAGCCAAGCTCTTTTAGTCTCCCTACAGAGAGAAAGCCCATCCAGGTCTGGGCACAGGCAAAGCTGGGTGCCCTCACCCTCGCATCAGGAGCGAGACGTTCGGCAGCAGCTCTTAGAGGTGCCATGGGCAGAGCTGGCAGCAACAAAGGCGGTAAAATGCTCTTAAAACAGCATCTTTCACATGCTCCAGCCCTTCTACTCCGCTCTCCTCCCAGGCCAAAATGTTCCATAGGCTCTGCCTGAAGCTTTGAGAAGTTTAAAACTAAATTCTCAAAGTGATAACAGAGCAAAAAAAAAAAAATCTCCTTTCATATATATGATCTGTTCAAAAGCATCACCCACAAAAATGCATTTTAAAGCAAAGACGATACAGTGTTTGAAGAATCTCAGACCTACTCTGGACAGACTTTCCTCGATATTCCCTGTATCCCAGCAGCACCACAAAACCCCAGCCGGGCCGGGAGCTGCCAGGGTGCTACAGGTGAACGCACACCAAGCCCAAGAGATTTTCCAACCAGCTCTGCAGAATCAGTCCCAGTTCAGACAAACATCCCGGTTCAGCCAAGTACGTAACGCATCTCTACCTGCTCGCCTCGGTGAGGGGACCTCGAGCCACCCAGCACGTGACATCAAGGACACAGGGTTTGACGTGGGCCCTGCAGGTGACGCCGATGGCTCGAGAGATCACTGGCCTGAGCAACAAAGGAGAAAAGCCAGGGCCTGAAAGGATTTCAGTCTCATGAGACAGCATCCCGCTGGGATTCTCCGCTGCCCGCTGTTGGGCTGGGTGCTTGTGGCAGCCCTGCCTCAGCAGGGACACTGGCTCACGGCCCAAGTTCTGCAGGAACAGCCTCTCCTGGAGATCCAGATCTCCCTTCCTCTGCTGGGCAAGGCTGGAGGTGGCCAATGGCTTGCAAAGGGAAGGGAAGGACCAGCTCATTTCCTTCAAAACCGACTGCCCTGCACATCCTCTCCACGCTGTCCTCACCGAGGCCCGGAGCCTCTGGGAAAAGCAGGGTGAAACAGGCTGTAACCTAAACCAGGACTGTTCCCGGGCTCTCCAGGAGCAGCTCCAGGCATAACCCGCATTTTCCCACCAAAATGCCTCTCGGGGGCGAAAGGAAGGAGACGGGGGAGCAGAGGCACCTTGCTGGAGGAGCTGGAAGCAGCGTTGACCCTCCCAGGAGGGGCCCAGCCCCAGCTTGTTGCAACTCCCCCCGAAAGAGAGGGCACGGAAGCAGAAACCACAGCAAAACCCGGCACAAGAGGGACGTCGCAAGCCGGCCTCCCACCCCTCTGTCTCATCCAGCCCTTTAGACTTCGGGGCAGGGATTTTATCAGCCCGGGCAGACGGAGCTTGGAAAACAGGCTCAGGCGTCAGCGTTTGACTCGCAGACGCTGCCCGGCGCAGCACCTCGGCTGTGAAAGTCTGACTCCGTGCAAATCAGCGGAGCAAGAGGAGGCTGCGATGAAAACGGCAGCGCGGCTGGTTTCCGGCCCTTTCTCCCTTCCGAGGATTTTCCAAAAAGAAGAGACCAGGTCTAAGCCAGCTCTCCATGGAGAGTTTCCACCAGAACCAGGGGCACAGAGCTTCTACCCAAGCAGGGCGGACGGTTTTGTGCAGCAGATGAGGCCTCGGTGCCGCAGGCTCAGCCGCACCGCCAGACACGGGTCCTTGGGCCGGGCAGCTCAGGAGCCTCAGGGGAACAAGCCCCAGCCCCGAGCCGAGCAAGGGACACGACAGGCATCCGGGAAGACACAGGCTCCCTGCTCCAGCCCATTCTTCTCTGACACCCTCTCTCAGCGCAGCACAACCCGTCCCTCCAGCCCGAAGCTTTCTCCCTGTCCCTCTGCGCCGGCCCCAGCCCACAATACACCATTGTGCGCCCAGGACCGGAGCGGGGCAGGGGCTTGGCAAGGACTGGCTGCTTGTGGGCCAATTTCTAAGCTCACCAGCTTTTGGAGGCAGCCCCCGAGCTCCAGCCTCCTCGAGGTACTGCTGCAAAGCCATTCTCCAAGAGCAAAGCGGGAAAGAACAGACATCAGCCCCATTTCCCGCTCTCAGACCCAGGAAAGCCGAGGCCAGGCAGCGACTTGGCTCTTATGCTCAGTCAAAAGGCGGTCGCCGAAAACCGCCAAGAGGACGAGACGTCCCGAGGAGCTCACGCGTCCCAAGCCGGAGCGTGCTGCACGCCGCCGGCCGGCCCCATTTCCCCCGGGAGCCACTGGCACGTTACTACGGAGAGAAAACACAACAGACGGAGCCGAGCGGAGACGGCGCAACGGTCGCGGAGGGGCCTCGCTGGTGGGAGCGGCGGTGGGGGGTGGCAGGCTGGTTCGAAGCAGTTTCCTGTTTGGGAGCTCTCTCAAGATGACTACGGTGGGGGAGAAGAGCGGGGACATCTCGAGGCGGTGTCCAGCAACCAGATCCCTTCGTCCTCACCGCAGCTTTCCCCTCCTGGAGGCCATCTGCCCCGGTTGGGACACCACCAAGTCATGACCTGCTTCAGTTTTCCTAATAAACCCGAGCCTGGGCTCCTGACAAGGAGCTCCAGGGACTCAGATCACCAGCAGGCAAAGCAGGAGCTCCCTGCCACTGGACCCTGCCCAAACCCAGCTGGGGAGGAGCGGGAGGTTTGGGAAGCGTGGCTTGCTGCGCCCACGCGTTGAATGAATGGGAGCGGGAGTGCGTGAGAAGCCCGCACATCCCTGAGGAATCGGAGCCGCTCGGTGCCCGTCGCTCGACGTGTTTGATGTCAAGGAGTCAAGAGGCTGCTGCTCAAAGTGCTGTTCCCCTGCCCCAAGCAGCTCTGCCAACCAGCCAACTCCTTCGAGGTGGGATCTCTTCGGATCTCTTGTTTTGACCAGAAATTTTATCTTGGATCCCCAAAACCACCCCAACTATTCCTGGCACAACTGGTCTAAATGATTCCCACGGAAGCTCTTCACTTTGACAAATGGATGTTTTCCAAGACAGTCGCTGCATGAGGAGGTTTCTGGGCAGCTCGTGCTGTTAGTCACATCTTCACCGATTACAAATCCAGTTGGGCTTCTTTCTGCCCTCCTCTCCGAGGGATAACGAAGCTCGGTGAGGTCTGGTTGTAATCAGCTTTACTTTCAGCTTCTCAACACTTCTGCACTTGGCATGCAAGGAAAAAGGGAATGTATTAAAGCGGAACAGCTCTTTCTCTCACTGTTTTAGGAGCCATATGCAGCTCAGAGAAGGGAAAGATGGGACAAGCCAGGAACCACCAAACGCAATTCCTCTTTCTAGGGTATGAGGAAGGACACGATGCTGAAATCAAACACTTTCACAACGAGTTCACAGCTTTCACGGCGTCTTAGGCCTCTTGCTACAGGGATTTCCACAAAAGTATCACCATGAAAAGTCTTCTACGCAACATCACACCAAGCCACCAGCCCAGAGACCAGCTATTAATGGAGAGGAGCAAAGCCTGGCTCCTTGATCCTGGAGCCTGATGCACTTGTGTTTTCCCAGAACATCACCCACATTCGACATCTGGCTCAAGTTAGGACCAAGACCCCGGAGACAAGCTGACCTTGGGGCCCACCAGCGAGCTGCAGCTTCACCTGCTGGTCATCTCCGCCACAGTGCAGTGACACGGGACAAAAGCGCTCGCAGACAGACAACGTAGGACATGCTAATGGGAAAAACTGTGCCTGGCCTATTTCTCATCCTGCTGGAACATTCAGCACCAGATGCTCATCATGCCACCAGCGGGTGCAACGGAGAGAGCAGCGCAGGAAATAAACACCCGGGCACGCACTCCCACGGAGATGGTTATCTCCTGACCACCTTCCAGGGCTGGGCTCTTATCAGACAATGCCTAAGGAGGAGGAGGAGAGAGGGATATGCTGCTCCGTGCCGAGGTTAGTCAGCCCAGCAGCAGGAACACCATCACACCAGGACGCCGCTCCGCTCGGCTTCCTTACAGGGCTGGCACTGAACTCACCAAAGAAA
>VWZK01017227.1:48956-83832 GCA_013396935.1 Baryphthengus martii
GGGCTTCCTGTGCGTGGCCTGGCCGGGCCGGGCCGAGGGCCGCGCTGCTCCCCTCTTTGCTCCCGGGTATCGCTCGCTGGGGTCGAGGCCGGGCTCCCGCGACCCGCCCTGGGCTGCAGAGCCTGTGCTGCGTGGGCTACGTGGAGAGGAACGGGAGGAAGAGGCCGCCGAGCCCGCGGGGTGAAGCTGCAGCTGATGGTGTGGAGGACGATAAAAAGTCACATGCAAGTTCCATCCCTGCTGCTGGAGCTGCTTCCACTCCAAGAAATCACCCGTGGCAGCTCAGTGGGCGTCGTGGTTGGCTCGGAGCCTTGTGTGACGAAGACGAACAGAACCTTCAGCCTGGCCTGGCAAGGCGGGAAGGACAGGGGCGAGGATCCTGCTTCCCACCAAATGGATCCCGCTCCCCGTGGCCTGGATCCCACTCCCCACAACCTCGATCCCGCTCCCTGCAGCACGACCGCTCCGTTTGGTGGCAGGGACACAGCCATGACCTGATGCCGGCATGTGCCAGCGGTGGAGTTTCCCATCGTCGCCGCCGTGCGCGGCTGGCAAACGTGACCGTGTGTCACGGGTGTTATTTATAGAGCATCGTCGTGACTCAGGTGGCCTGGTCCCTGTCCCGAGGTGAGCGCCGAGGCAGCCGTCGGCCCGGGATGACACTGCCAGCGTGCCGGGATTGAGGAAGACGAGGGAATGGCTTTGATGGTGTCTCGGTGCTCCGGGGAGCCGGTTGCATCAGCAGCTGGACGGAGGAGGGAGCGCACGGAGTACGCTTGCTGCCTCTCTCTCTTATCACCGGAATAAAATTCGAGGGGTTTTCCTTGTTCGGGAGTGATGCGCTGGAAACTTCAAGTCAGGAGCCATGTGAGCAGATGAACGCACCTCGGCGTGACTTTTTTTTTTTTTTTCCCCCCTTCTTTTAAATGCTCCGTGTCTTAACCGGAGGGAATGTGGACCTGAGTTTCCTGTTTGCTGTGTAAGCAGGGTGTGAATCAGCAGCGATTTACGGTGCTGCTGAGCGGAGCTGCTGACTCACAGGTAGGAGCACATGCCTCCAGCTGCGCTCCTGCCTTGGAAGGGATCAACTGGGCTTCTTAAAAAGGCTCTTCCCGGGACGCCCGAGCCCAGACGCCTCGCTCGGCTCGTGCCTGTGGATGTGTGGATGGAGGGAAGAGGTGAGCCTGGCCGAGGGACCACGGGTGTCCCGCGGGAGGTGAGGCCCCAGCCGGGCCCGGCGAGATTTTGGGGGAAGTAGTTTGGCCGACGGCAAAAGGCGATGCCTCCTGGGAGCGTGGTGCTTTCCTCGGAGGAAGTTTGGAACCCTTCTGCAGGCTGTTGGTTGTGATGAAGGAGTTCCTTCATCAAATCGCTCTTAATATCCTGTGCCGAGCAGCGGCTCCGCTTCCCCATCTGACCCGCTTTCCTTGGCCTCCATCGGGGCCGCATTCAGCGCCGGGATTGCTCCTGACCACCTGTAATGCCTCTGCCTCTTCAAACCCCTCTCTTCTCACCCTGCTGGATGTCCACCCGCCTCTCAGTGTTGCCTCTCCCTCGGCAGTACCCGCTCCGAGCGGGTTTGCCGGCTGCCGCGTCAGGACGCTCGCAGCTCCGAGTGCTGGCAGCGCTCGCGGCAGCTCCTTCCGCCTCTCCTTTCGGGCAGCCCGAATCGAAGCTAAATTTCCCTAATTTTCCTTGGGGAAATTCAGCGAGCGGTCTCGTGTTTTCCTTTTGCCGGTTGAGTTGTCAGGGATGTCGCTGCGTTGGAGCTCTCAGGTTGGCCGTTTCCACGCTGGATGAATACCAGAGCTCGCCTGCCGTCAGTTTGGTTTAGTCACGGGCTTGCCTCCCGTCTCAGGAGTTTTTGGGGGTGCGCGTGGCTGGCCGTGACGCGCGCGATAGGAATGGTGCCGGGCAGGAGCTTTGCCTGGCTCGGCACTAAACATAGCTTGTGAGATAAACACCTTCTGGGGATTATGTGAAGCTCAGGAAGGATTTCAGCTTTCTTCCTCTTCCCGTTTTCCGTATCTGCTTGATCCAAATTACCTGGCCGGATCAGGCGTGTGGGAAAATGTCGCTTGATTTTTATCTTGCCGCTGTCAAACCTGCTGTTTATTAAAACATGCAAAGGCTCCCTGTTTTCTCAGGTCACCGAAGCTCCGCCGAGCTGCGTTCCACTGAATGGGTGACACTGAGGGAAGGAATTGCCTGCAAAGCTCTGGAGTTGCCCCGGTGTCCTCCTTGCAGAGCTTTGCAAGGGATGCGGACTTGCAACACGTGTCTTGTCCTAGGTCTGACTTTCCAACACAGCCTGCACCTTTTTTTCAGTGAAATGGGTTCTGTGAAGGAAGGGACGTTGTATCCGGGAGGTTAAAGCAGAAGGAGATGAAGCTTCAGGGTGTTTGCAGCCTTTGGGTGTGTGTAGAAACACGGCGGAGGTTGTAGTGTCTGTGGGAGACTCTCTGTGTACAAACCCAGGCTGCCGCCTTTGTGTGAAGCCCCCTGTGCCCATCTCCGTGGCTGTGACTTGGGGGGACCCCCAGGACGCCCCTCCTGGTGGGAGAGGCCAGTGTGTGTTGGTGGACAGGCGCTTGTCTCCCGAAACGGGGGAGCTTGCTGGAGAAAGCAGCCGTGTAGCTGCGGGAAGGGAGGGTGCACGGATGGGATCCGGTGGGAGATCTGCTCAGCCTCCTCTGGGCTCACCCGGCACCAATGCTGGAATAATTCAGAAGCAAGTCCTTCTCTTTAGGGGAGAGATCTTCCTCTGGGAAGAGGGGGCAGGATCTGGCTGAGCCAGGCTGTGCTTCTGGGGAGGCCGCTCTCCTTTGACAGCGAGGCTTGGAAATATCAGCGGTGAGAAATACCAGAACCTGGGGACGAGCTGGGTACTTGTTCTGGAGCTGCATCTATTCTGGGTGGGTAAATAAGCAGCGGGGACATGGCCCTGCCGTGCCCTGGCCGTGCCCTCCGTGGCACCACGCGCCGTTATGCAATTCGGTCTCCTACGAATCCGGGGCCGTCTGGTGCCATTCACACTTTTCCTGCTGCCGCTCCTGCAAAAAAAAAAAAATATAAAGGCAGCTCTGCTGAAAATACGTGTGGGGCTGTGACCTGCAGAAGCTGGGCACCAGCCTGGGGTCGCCTGGGTGTGTGTGGGCAGGGGGGTGGCAGAAGTGGGAGCTCTGATCCTAAAGAGTCAGGTTTTTATTTGAATTTTAGTTGAGGCGTCGTGGAAATTGCATCCAGTGAACTGAGAGCACAGCCCTTTGCTCCTGCCCTCCTCCTCCTGCTGCTTTCTGCTCAAATAATGGTGGGTGCCTGGAAAATATCACGTTGGACGTGATAAATATTGAGTTGTGCTTCAGCAGTCCTTTTCCTCTTCCTGGAGGGATGCTCCTCTGCTTCTTTTTTTTTTTTCAGTGGATGGTACTTCTCCCTGAAGGCTGCTGCGTTTCTTTTCCAGCTCCGGGCTGCAGTCCAGGGCTGAGCCCGAGTTTGCTTTGCCCCTGTTGTTTGCAAAGGTGGTAGTTGCTGGAGGAAACTCTGATGGGCTTCGGAGAGCTTCCTTTTGGGTGCCTGGGAATGGATGTGGGTTTGTGGTCCCGGTCATTTTGTCACCGGAGAAGCTGCTGCTGCGGACGTGGGGCTCTGGGTTTTTGGATGGAAGGTGGTTGTCACTGGTGTCAATAAGGGCTGTTTGCTGGGGAAAGAGCCGTGAGAGGAACTTGCGTTGGTTGGGGAGGTGATTTTACTCTACCAACAAAAAGTTTGGGGTTTTACTGGCATGACTCAGGTCCGCTTGCGGGTACGTACGGAGCTACATCTGCCCGCCGCCTGCTGACAAAACTGTAATGTAGGTCCAAGGTTATTTGGGATTTTGTGTGAGGGAGAGGACTGAGAGAATTTTTTTTTTATAGTGGAAACTGGAAGTTTCTGTTCTTTTTTTAGCCTGGGAGATACCCCATCTCCCCACAGCTCCTTATCTGTGTGGGACGGATGCTGCCCTGATGCCACGGCAGCATTGTGAGCCTCGCTGCTCATCGCCCCGGGGAATGCCGTAATTACTGGACACAACCGTGGCGATCTCGAATATCACAGCGGTGTCTTGTGGCCCAGCTGGCCTCTGTTTGCAGGGAGTCTGAGGCTCTGCTCCCTTTTCTGGAGCTGGGACAGGGCTCCCTGCCTGCACCTTGCTCTTGCAGCCACTTCTCTGGCCAGCAAGAGGCTGGAGCAGAGTTGCCCATGCAGGGTGCAGTGGGTTGTGGTGTAGCCAAGGAGAAGGGCAGGATTTTGGGAGGGTTTCATGGTCCCAGCAGGTAGGGGAGGGTGGGAATCACTGCCTAATGCTGGGGGAGGTTCTGAACCAGCAGTGGGATGAAGGTGGGGGGTGGAGGTGAACCCTCTCCACCATCCTTTTCCCTGTTAATTCTGTGCTGTGTAGTCCACGTGACTTTATTAATCCATGGGAATAATGCCACAGGGCTCCCTTGTCCGCTGCCTGTTGCAAGAGGAGACGGACGGCGCGTTGGAGGAGCCCTTCCCTTTCAAACCCCAGCGGCTCGTGGGGTTTTCCGTGTGGCACCTTCGTGCGGGACTGGATCTAATGTAGAGGGAAACGGGGAATTGCTTGACTCACGGGGCTTTAAGGTCAGGGAGGGAGGATGGTGAGCGTCGTGCTTGGCCGGAGGTCAGGACGTTGCTTCCAGGAATTACTGCAGCCGGTCCAACAGCTTTTAGGCAAATGAAGCAGGATTGTGTAAAAAAGACACCCAATCTTGTTTTTAAAGACGTGCAGGGCTGGAGTTTGGTTTCTCCGAAATGTGAGTGTCGTGTCCTCGGAGAGCTGTTTGGCGCCCTGGGGCGTGGTGCAGCAGGATGCCGCTGCCTTGAGCTGGGAAGCAAGAGGTTTGCCTCTGGGAAGCTGGGGAAGGAGAAGGGTGAAGGTGAAGGCCTGGCTGTCCCCTGCGCCTCTGGGAGCTGGCAAGGTGCGCAAGGACCTGGGAAAGATCTGTTATCCAGTGGGCTGCCACAGGCTCCGTCCTTCTGGCTGCGCTGTGCTCTGCTCCTGAGCTAGGCCTGGCCTCTGTTGTAAACCTTCATTTCATCATTTCAAGTGAAATGCTTGTTTGTTTTTCTTTTTTTTTTTTTTCTTTTTAAAAAAATACATTTCCATGAAAAATGTAATTTGAAACAAGGCAGGATGAAGAGGAGACAAAACTTACCAGAAGTTGTTTGTAGAGCATCCACCCTTCCTCCTCCCCACACCACCACCACCAACAAAGAAAAAAAAAAAATCTAGTTTTGGAAAGGAAGAAACCTCCAGAGTGCTCGATACAAGTAATTTCCCATCAGAGGCTGCTAACCTTAGCTGTGGTTTGGCACTGGCATCGGCCTAACTGCTTGTGTCTTGTGAACCAATCTGAGGATGATGATGGTGCTTGAACCCTCTCCTCCCCAGGAGCTGCTTCTTGGGCACCGAGTGCCCCTTGTCGCGGGTGTTTGTACCCTGCTGTCGTCTCCTGCCTTGGCAGTGCCTGTTGGACCTTTTAGGAAATGTAAAAGCAGCTTTTAATGATTATATTTTGTTCCCGTAATTGTCGTGGAGATTTCCACTAAGGAATGAGGCCAGACTCTTTTCTTTTTCTCTTTGCCCAGTAACAGGACAGGTGGTAACGGGCACAAATTGGAAACCAGAAGATTCCATCTGAACAGGAGGAAAAACTTCTTTGGTGGGAGGGGGTTGGAGCCTGGCCCAGGCTGCCCAGAGAACTTGTGGAGTCTCCTTCTCTGGAGAGATTCCAAAGGCTCCTGGACCCTGCGCTGCTGGGCCCCCTGCTCTGGGTCACCCTGCTGGAGCAGGGGGGTGGCACCAGATGATCTCAAGAGGTCCCTTCCGACCCCCACCAGTCTGCGATTCTGGAACGGAGTCCTGCTGGCATCTCTTTGGTGGTGCCAAGAGCTGTGTCCTCTCTTTACCATGCGGGTGTGACTGGCGGCGCGATGACCCAGCGTGGGGCAGAGGGACAGGAGGGGAAGAAGCTGTTCTGCAGGGCTTGGCAGGTGACAGTCATGTGTCTGACAGATCATAAACATGCAGGGCTGGTTACGTGGACAGGCCAGGGGTGCTTTAGGGGAGGATGACGAGGTTATCTAGGGAGTGTCAGCTTGTCTGGGCTTGCAGGCCAGTTAGATCCTGGTTTGTGGTGTGTGTGTATAAATTCCCTCCTAGCCTGAACCTCGCAGGGAGAGCTGACAAAGCCTGTGCCGCAGGAGTCGGCTACCAGTTGGGTGCTGTGCAGCCCTGGCCATCTTTACTGGTTTTGATGGCAGCCCTTTGAGATGGCAGCATCCTACCCTGGCTTGCTGGAGGGCATTTGCCATCCGTCTGAGAGCAAGCAGAGCAGATGTCCTCTCCTGCTGCACCTCGTCTCTCCCCACAGGAGACCTTCCTATTGAAGGCGGCCGAGGGCCAGCACACCGCAGAGAGGGGAGGCATTTTTTGCTGTAGGGTGGCAATTTTGGTTCGCTTGGTGGCAGAGTGGGAAAGTTGAAGCTTGAGAGGGAGGCCGGTGGAGCAGCCCTGAGGACAGTCCCTCTGAGTCAATCCTGAACGTGTGCCCCACGGCCGGGCCCGGTGTTGTCCTGAAGACACGAGGACGTCTTTGCAGCGCGTCACTCAAAATGACGTGGCTGTTTCTGAGAGCCAGGTGCGCTCGCCGTCGAGGCTTTTTAAGAAAGCTGCTCTGCACAGCTCAACATCCCCTGCCGCGGCGGGCGGCTTGGCTTCTCTCCTGACCTGCTGCCAAGTTGCGCCTCGGCCAAAGATGAAAGGATCTCGTGCTGATGCGTTGCTTTGGCTGCATTTTGTCATCTTCCAGGCACCTTTAAAAAGGCGCTCAGGGGTAGGCAACAGGCCCGGCCCCACGTGCCTGTTTGTAAAACCTCGTGTCTGCACCCAGAAAATCCCTTCTGGCACAGGGCAGGGCAGAGATGGTTTTGTGTGTGTGCGTGCACGTGTGCTCTGCTGGCTTTCGAGGTTTCCCCGGTCTCTCCACAACTAAAATCATCCACCCTGTGCCGAGTTGGCGCCCGGCTCACCCGTGGTGCTCGCTGCCGACTGCCAGCCCCTTGGGCGAGAGCTCAGCGGTCAGAAAAAATGATGTAGTGGTGCAGAGAGGAGCCCGAGGGAGTGGGAACTGGGTAGCCATGCTGCTGGGGGACCAGCGCGGGACCTGTCCCAGTCTCTGTGGCTGTCTCTCTCTGGAACCACCCGTATTCCTTAAGGCTGGAAGCAGCTGCACGCTGCCTTGAGGCTGCCAAAAAAAGCGGCCTGTGGTGAGTGTTGTAGGGCTGCTGCTCTTTGTTAGCACCTGCAGCCCAGTTTTCTCTAGGATTTTGGTTGATCCCTGCGATTCCTTGGCTGTGAGCATTGGTGATGAGCGCCAGGTACCAGAGGATAACTGGCACTGGCTGGAGCTGGGGTTGTCCTGCAAGTCCAGGGTCCTCATGGGGATGTGCCATGGCCAGGTTGTCTCTTGTGCACTGTAAATGCTGCTCTCTTGCCTAAAGAGAAGCTTTTTTTGCTGGTATTAATTACACCTGTCCCTGGCTGGCTTGTTGAAAGATGCCTGGATGATGAGAGGGAAGCAGAGGCTGGAGGAGATGCCTCTAGGGGAGACCAGGCAGAAACTGGGGGTGAATATTAACGGAATCTCTTACCAGCCTTGCGTGCACTTTGCTGAGGTGCTGAAAAAATGGCTCATTTTCTCATCCAGCGGCTCTCTCCTGTACCTGGGATCGTCTTGTGTACATTCCAGGTTGCTGCAGGAATTTACTCTTCAATTTGTCGGATCCACAAGAAATTTCTCCTCGGCTAACTGTGGATTTCCCCGTGGGGGTTTTACGGTTGCAGCTGGGTGAGGGAAACCGTGCGTAACCGTCGCAGGGAAGGGAGCCAGCCCGAGTGTCCTTTATCTCCAACAGGTTTGACGTTTCACACGTCTCCTTCCAGCTCCTCTCCTCACCGTTTCTCACAGCGCCCTGCGGAGCACCCCTCCTTTTCCCCAAAACGCCGAGGCGAGGCTGCGCCCTTCGGTCGCTTAAGGGGATTTTTAAGACGCGTTCTTTCTTGTTGAAGTGGAAATGGTTCTTGGAAGCGCTCAGCCTGCCCCACGAGAAGCTGCAGGATGAGCTGCGCCGAGTCACAGCTCGCGAGCCGGATGCGCTGGGACCGTTGGCTTCCTGGGACGGAGGGACGGCTCTTTAGTCCGGCTTTACTCGGAAAAGCTCGTGACGCTCGCTTACCCCGAGTGCTGGGAAAATTGCAGGGCAGTAGGTGGGTTTGAGAGAGGTAGGCGTTGAGGTGGGGGAAAAAAGAAGGGGGTGGCAATAAAGCCCACCCAAAGGGAAGCAGCGGAGCGAGGCCGCGTCCTTCCTGCCGGCAGCCACGTGGGACCGCGGTGGCGAAACGCCAGTGAGCGGCGATGGGCACGTCGCCCACGGAGCCCCTGCCTTTCCCAGGCGTGGATCAAAGCTGCCCTGGGGGTACTGGGCAAATCCACCGCAAAATAGGTGTTTTCCCCACCCGGGGCTGTTGCAGCCTCGGGTAAGAGTAGGAGCTGGCACCAGGTGCTTGCAGCCTGAGAAAGCCAATTGTATCCTGGGCTGCAGGGCTGGGGGGAATCCTGCCCCTCTGCTCCCAGGGCTCTGGGGACACCCCCTCTGCAGGGCTGGGTCCAGCTCGGGAGTCCTCAGCCCAGGAGAGACAGGGAGCTGTTGGAGTGGGGCCAGAGGAGCCACAGCAATGCTGGGAGGGCTGGAACCCTCTGCTGGGAGGCCAGGCTGGGAGAGTTGGGCTTGTGCAGCCTGCAGAAGAGAAGGCTCCAGGGAGACCTTCTGGAGGCCTTTCAGGACTTCAAGGGGCCTTTCAGAAAGATGGGGACAGACTCTTGAGCAGGGCCTGTTGGGACAGGACAAGGCGGGGATGGGTTGGAACTAAAAGAAGGAGATTTAGACTGGAGAGAAGGAAGAAATTTTTTGATGCTGAGGGTGGTGAGACCCTGGCCCTGGTTGCCCAGCAAGGTTGTCTCTGCCCCATCCCTGGAACCATTGCAGGGGAGGTTGGATGGGGCTCTGAGCAACCTGCTCTAGTTGCAGATGGCCCTGCTCCCTGCAGGTAGGACCAGATGACCTTGGAAGGTCCCTTCCCACCCAAATCAGTCTGTGATCCTATGATACCTTAACTCTCTAAACTAGTGAGCAGCAGGAGCTGATCTGATGGACCAGATGGACATGGGACTTGTCCTAGGAATGTGGATGTCTGTCTTCTGGAGCAGAGGAACTGTGATGGGAGAGCAAGAGGTTTGCAGTGTGGGTCATTGGGATGGTGTGGTTAACGCCAAGAGAAGAAGCTGCAGGTCCTGCTTGCTGCCACCCAACCCTCTCCTGGGGCTTTCAGGAGCCTGTGCTCCCCTCGCTACATCAGCTCTTACTCCCAGCCCTGCTGCAAGCAGGTTAGAGGGACTAAACGGGTCACCCACTGTCTCTCTGACCATCATTAGTGGTTAAAACTGATGCTTTTCAGCCGGGTGCTGAGGTTTGAGCGCATAACAGGCTTTACATGGAGATAAGACTGAACAATGGCCTGAGGGGAATTGGATCATCTCTATTCCCTGGCTGCTCTCAGCCTGTGGTTTTCCTTTGCCTCATGCAAGCCCAGTTTGATGTCCTGGGGGCTCCCCCTTCACTTCATGAGGTGAGAAAAACTCAGTGGAGAAACTGGGGACTCCCAGCTGGCTGCGTGTGCTTTACATCAGCTTCCTGGTGTGATGAGCCCTTTGCATTTGTGTCTTCTGCCTGGTGCCCCAGAGCAGGGAGGGCAAGGACGAGGGAGGGATGACACTGAAGATGCACCAAAAAAGGACAAAGAATCCTTGTGGGAGCAGCTCCTGTCCCGTTGTCCGGCACAGATGCTGGTCTCCAAAAGTCCTGAATCCTGAACCCTCCAGGCCAGGGAAGCACCTGGGTTGGTCTCTGGTTTCTGCCTCTCTCCTGGAGCAGGTGGTTGTGGACATTGGGGCCTTCCTTGGGTTTTCCCCACCCCCTCCATAGATTTCATTTTCCGAGCAGGTGCCTGCTCTGTCTTATGTCATTTGCAGAGATGAAATCACTCTATCTCTGCCCAAAATAAATTGGAAGGAGAACGCTAGAAAGCTCATTTATTTATTTAAAGAGTTGCATTAAAAGCAGAGGGGGAATAAGGGAATATTTTGCCCTCTTGCCGAGTTTACAGAGTTACAGGGACACCTGGAAGTACTTGAATTACACCAATTTGGATAGAAAACCAGGGTCTGTTGACTCTGGAGAGTTGAGTTACAGCTGACAAAGTCAAATGACTCTTTTCCTTTCCCACTAACCGTGTGCCTCCTGTCAAGCTGATCTATTCCCAAAACGATTTGAATTTTCTCTCCCATCAGGAAACTGTCACCAGCCGGTGTCAGCAATTCCAAACAGATTTTATTTTCTCATGGCTTCGCCTGTGGGCTGAGAAATCAAAGGGAGTGTTGCTGTGGGGAGGGCTGGATGCCTGCTGGCAGGGAGATAGGCACAGGTCATGGTGGTTCTGCCTCTTCCTTTTTCTCTGTTTTGTTTTGGTGTGGTTTTTTTTTTGTTGTTTTTTTTTTTTTTTTTAGCCTACTTTTTACTTTTCTCTAAGCACCATCTCTTTCGCCTTCTCCTAACCGTTAAGGTGTTGGGGCTGGGATTGCTTCCAGACCGTTGTCTCACGGCAGCAGGCCAGTGTCTGCAGCTGAGTTGGTGCAGCCTGTGCTGGTCCTACTAGAGATGGCTCGTGGCCCCGAGTTCCACGCTGGCCGGACCCGTGTGCCACCCGGCTCCCCAGTTGGGTTAATTACTCATCCCAAGCATTTTCCCAGCACCCCCCAGTTTACCCTCGGTGGGTCCATGTTGGTATTGAGCTGCAGCTGAGCTTAGAGGAGGTGCAGCCTCTGCTGCTGCTTTTTTAGGGGAGAGAATGCAGGTGGAGGGAGGGCTGTGGAGGAGGCAGTGCCCAGCTCTGTGGCACTTCTCCCAGAGGGTGCTGTGCCTGCATCCCGGCTCCAAAGAGGCCCCCGTGACCTTTGCACCAGGGTTTTGCACAAGCTCTGGTGCCAAGCAGTGCAACTCTTGGCATGTAGGTGGTGTGTCCTATAATAACCGTCGTGCAAAGGTTTTGGTTGCATTCCTTTTCCGCTTTGCAAAGCGACTCCGGTCTCTGCTCCTGTGTCTCTCTCGGAGGGGAGCCCACGTGCTCCATTGCCACGGGGCTGCGGGACAGCCAGCTGTCACCTGGGAACAAAACACAAAAATCAAACGTTTTTTCCAGCCCTCGGGCTTATGCAGGTAACCTAAAAATACAACTGGAATGTCACTGGGCGGTGACATCCTCCCGGAGCCGCCGGCAGAGCCGAGGCGGGTCGCAACGGCGTTATCTGGCCGGTG
Organism: Baryphthengus martii; assembly: GCA_013396935.1. Classification (NCBI taxonomy): domain Eukaryota; kingdom Metazoa; phylum Chordata; class Aves; order Coraciiformes; family Momotidae; genus Baryphthengus; species Baryphthengus martii. The sequence continues at coordinate 60,456 of VWZK01017227.1, forward strand.
CACGGAGGCCGGGTGTGGCCACCAGCCCCAGAGGTGACAGCTCGAGCGTGGCTCTCGGTGGCTTTGCCTGACGTGCCCGTCCCCAAATCCCTCGCTGGGTACCAGGAGATCCCACCCTTCTCCCTTGCATCGGTCTGGCCCAGCCCTGGTGGCACCATCGGTGTGATGTCCGGCTGTGCGGTATGGCTGATCCATCGTCCCCGAACGCCCTCCGAGGGGATGAGGAAGACGATGACCCCGTTCCCCTTCCGACTGGATCGGGTTCAAAGGGTTTGTTTAAAAATAGAGCCGCTGCAGTTTCCAGGCTGTGGGTCCCGTGCGCGGCTCGGGCACGCGGGACTTTCCCCTGGGACGTGCTCTTTGCACGTGGAAAGGCAAGTGCATCCCGTGCGTTACAGCCTTGGCCAGGGAAACTGCTGGAATTCCTGGTTGGGTGGTGAGGTGCAGTGGGCATTGGGCAGGATGGTGCTGGGACAGCACGACTGGCTGCTGCACAGATGTTTCTCTGATCGGAGGGAAAGGGACATCCAGTGAAAATCACCCCTTCCCCTGCTTAGGCAGCGACTCTTCTTTTGGGGCAAGTGAAGCTGTTAATTTTTTTGCTCGGTCCCGAACACACCTATATAAAAGCTCCTTGCTGACCCAAAACGGGGCGTTTCTCTTTTGCCGCTCATGGCAAAGTGGCTCTTCCCCAGCGCCCGGCTGCGATGGTGACCCGGCCTTAACCAAACCGGCCTCTGGAGATGCTGCCGATCGGCAGGGGAAGGGTGGGGAGAGGGGCCTGCCGTTGGCAGGGCGCTGTTTGAGCTCACTGCTGTTTTTAAGGGTGTGCTCTTCCACTTAGTCAAGCCAGGCCGCTGGGAGCGATGGGAGCCGTCCTCGCCCTCGGCTCTGCCCCGGCGGACCTGGATCTGCAGCGAGCGCCGTGGCTTCTCCCCGTGGCAGGATTTGCTCCCCTGGCTTCCCTCGCCAGTCGCAGGGTGATGTCCCAGCACCGAGGCCTGGGGAGGCTTCGTTAACACCGGTGAAACACCCGATGCCTTTTGTTCCTCTGGGATTACCTGTGGGATGATTAATAGTAAATTGGCGCGCGTCTTTCGGGCGACTCCTGCTGCGTCGGCAAACTTTTGAAAGAGCTGCCAATGGTGAGACTTGAAAGGATGCTGGGGTTTGTTTTGGTGGTTGTGTCTTTTTGGTTTGTTTTTGTGTGCTTCGTTTGTTTATTTTAAGATGCTTTTGAGATGTCGAGAAGCTCCTGCTTCACCCCCTCCCGGTCCTCGGGCGCTGAAACCCAAGACGACTCAAAGGAAATCGAGTTTCCCATCCCACCTGCCGGCTTAGGGACTTTCTGCTCCAAAGCAGCACTGACTTTGTGGGTGTCTGGGAAGATCCTTGAAGCACCTTATGTCTGGGCCAGGGAATTAGCTGTTGAGCCAGAGCTAATGACGAGAGGGCAGCTCACCATCGTTCCCCCAGGAGTGCCGGGGCCGGGTGCCGGTGGCTCTGGGTGCCGCCTGCGATAGCAGCTCCTGCGTCAGCTTCCTTCATGTGCTGATGATCTGTGCCTGAAACTATACCCTGGGAGTGGGAATGTGCCTGAGAAAATATCTTCCGCAGTCCTTCTGGGGCTTATATAAACACTATTTAAAATTAGAGTCCCTCATTATGTTGGTATGTGCATTTACCTTGACCTCTGACTTTTCTGCCTGCAAATATGTATGGCCCAGCACAGGCGACGAGTCAGGGAATAGCTACAGGAGCGAACCGGAGGCATATTTTCTAGAATTAGTTTAAGGTAAAGAAGCTGGTGCAGTATCTCCCCTCCAGGCGAAGAGGGAAATCGAAAACAAAACTGGAGCCCGTCAAAGCCGAGTCTGGCTTTGATCAGGAACGTCAGGGCTGGCTTTCAGGGATACTTTGCCCTGGCCTTTCTTGCACATGTCTGCAGAAAAATGAATTTTTATTTATTTATTTTCCCCCCCTCCACACCTTCATCTCTTTCCCTTGCCACCTACCAGCCAAATCCATGCGGCGATTTATGTTTTGCCACCAGAGATGCCGTGTCGGTTGTCACCCTGGAATAGCTGCTAAGCTCTATGCCGGTATTGTCATGGAACAATATTTCTACTATTTGTTGTGGTAATAGTTGTTAGTGGCAAAGCAATTAGCCTGTCACCTGCAGCACGAAGAAATGTGACCTCTTTCTATCCCGGCACCCCCGCGGTGCCCAAAGCGGTGAGCGTGGGCTCTGATGACCGGCCGACGCCGGGTGGTGGCTGGGCCGTCTTCCAGCAAAGAGTCGCTCCGGTGGGATGCTCGGGGAGGGGGATGGAGGAGGCTGGAGCAGGCTCTGCCTTTCTCCCTGCGGATTGGCTTTGAATGGTTGAATTTGTCGGAAGCAAACGCGTCCCATCGGGATGCACTGTCGCGATCCAGCGCTCCGATGGCTCCCGGAGCGGGAGCTGGCTCCCCCCCAGTTTCCTGTTGACGTCATCTGCTATTTCGCTGCTGCAGTTTTTACAACTGTTGAGCTTTCAAGGGTAATCGGAGCCGAGACCGGCCAACCTCGGCAGCTGCCGATGAGGGAACGCGGCGCTACCTTCCCCGTCTCGCCCCGCTCGCCGTCGTCGCTCCCGCTCCCGGCCTCGCGGACCCCTGGGAGCTGGGAACGCTGGGCGAGGAGAGCTGCGTGAAGCCGGCGAGCCCTTTGGCTCGTGCATTCCCACTGAAAATCGTCGGCAGTGCTTGCAAGAAGTGCGGGATCCTGCAGGATTTTTTTTTATTTCTATTTTTTTAATATTTTTTTCCCCCCTCCCTCCTCCAGTCCGCCCCCATCCCTCTCTTCTGCCAGGCGTGCCGGCGCTGTTCTTCATTTCTGGGAAACCATGGACAAGAAGCAAGGTAGATGTTGCAATTTCCAAAACACGTGGTGGGGGCGAGTGAAGGGCTGATTCTGGTGCTAAAAGGGGCCGTGTAACTTTTTGGGGTCAATCCCTGCGGTTTTACTTCTTGCTCCTCGGTTGGGCGGGGGGTCGGTGTTTGCAGCTGGGGATCTATTTTTAAAGCGCTGGGAACTTGCATGTTTTCTGCAGGGTTGAAACACTGACATCTTAATTATGAAAAAAAGAAAAATAATAAAGGAAAATACTGGGAGGGTAAAGCTGGCTCCGGTTTTGGTTGCATTCCTGGGACGCAGGGTTTTCCAGCAGCTCTTGCGTGGTCGTCCCTTGCTAAAAAGCCTGTTGCGTTGGAAAGGCGGGTGCCAGGGCAGTCAGGAGCTCTGATTCATCACGGGCTGACAGGTTGGGCTCAGGCTGCAAGGGGCTTTTTCAGCAGCGTGGTTTTTTCCTCCTCCTCGCTGGCTTTTTTTGCAGAAGTGGGAGCGCGGGGCGGCGGTGACCCGCGGGAGCCCCTCTCTGCAGCGGGAGCTCGGCGGGCCGATGAGTGACGACTTTGGGCAGGTTGAGAGCCCTTTTTCCACTTCCACAGATAGCTTTTTCCACTCTCGACAGTGGAAAATAGCACAAAGTGCTCTTGTGAGGAGCTGGCTCTCATGACCAAAGCAACCAAATTCCCCTCTCTGCTTTGCACTCTGCCTCTCATTTCTTTTTTTTTAATTTTTTTTATTTTCTTGATGCTCTTCTACTCCAGCTCTTTCTTTGCAGCAGGGCTGGGATCCACCCTCCAGCCTTCTGCCCCATCCGTGGCGTTTGACTTTCCTCCTCGGATCGAGGAGAACTGGGATGCATCCAAAACCTTTTCCCCGGCGCTAACAAAGCGGCTGGGCTCTGGAAGCAGCCTCCCGTGCCGCAGCCGTCCCCGGGACTTCACCCAGGGCTGGAACCCGGAGCCCTGGGGAGGCAGCGGAGAGGTTTGATTTCAAAGGTCGGCTCAGGCAAATAGTTTTATTTGCAGTTCTTTAGATTGTCCTCTTGGTTTCTCTCCGCCCACGCCAGCGGAGTGGGAAGGGTAAACCTCCCAGGGAGAGGTGCAGCTTTAATGGGACTGAAGTTGGTGGTGGCAAAGATGAGGATTCAGCTGTTGAATGAAGCGGTTCCGGGAAATATCTGTGTCACTTCTTAGCTGGTGGAGATTAGAACATGCGAAAAAAAATTGTTAGGCTTTTTTTTTTTTCTTTTTGTTGGCTTGTCTTTAGGAGGAAATGGTTCCTTTCTTAGCATAAAGGATGCAGTTACGTGCCTGCGGCATCACGTGGGTTACAATCTCGTCCGTACCAGGAACTTCTGTCAGCTAATTTTCCCCTGCCCGGGTGCAAGGCGCTGTGCAGCCCTGGGCCAGCAGCCCCTTCCGCTGTCCCCGCGGCACCCGGCTGTCCTCTGCGTCTGGGGCTGGCAGGAGAACCTGAAACGTGTTCCCAGATTGCCTCGTCCCGCTCCTGCCTTTTTGCCCCCGTGGAGGGATCTCCAGAGGGGAGCTGGCGTTGCTCTGCACTTGCAGCCGCCGCTCTTGCAAGAGCCGGGTGCCCTGGGAAACTGGAGTGTTTCCCGGATTTTCAAGTGACAAGAAACCGCTCTTCGCGTTACAGCGAGTCCCTCTGCACCGACCGCACTGGGATTCCAAACGTGGGAGAGATGGTGCTGAGGCCTTGCTGGTGAGAAGGAGCTGACAGCAGCTGCTTGTGGGGGCTGAGAGCAAATGCTGCCCTGGGATGTACTCGGGACAGCAGGGCTTGAATTGCAAGGTCTTGTTGCGCCCGTCACGCTACCTTTTTGTTCCTCCCATTTTAGTTTTCCTCCTTCCCACTGTCCCCAGTCCTTTCTCCACCCTCATTTATCCTGAAGCGGTGAGTGGGCTTTCCCTGGGGAGGGGGGCTGCAGAGGCTCAGGAACAAGGTCACCTCCCGGAGGTGACACATCCAGAGCTCTCTGAGACTTGCAGGAGCCACGGGGCGCTTGCAGGGTGATGAGTGGGTCCTGCACAACCTGCTGCACGCAGCAGCACGAGCTTGCAGCAAGAAGCGGGAGTTTTGGGCCAGTTTGCAGGGTGCTGGAAAGCTCGTGGCAAATTTTGGCAGAGCTGTTACAAGCGAATCCAACCTCTGCCTCAGCTCCCCCGGCGGCGGGGCAGCGTGGCGGGTGATTTTATTCCCGCAGGCATGGGCTGAGCTGGGTTTTCCACCGGCGTAGGTGGCTCAGCCAGAGCCTGGGAGTGGTGGCAGAATCCGAATACCTCCGGTTTAATCGGTGCTTTTTCAGGTTGGAGCTAGGAAATGACTTTTGGGGCTTGGCAGGACAGGGTGGGATGGGGGTCGCCGCTGACCCCGGTGGGACGACGCTGGGAAGTCAAGGGCAGTGGTTTGTGGGTACAGGGAGGTGGCTGATGTGCAAGAGTCCCTGGTGTAGCAGGGTTCGTGAGGGATGGGTAACGCACAGAGACACGGAATGACTTCCCTGTACGGTGCAGGGGGTTTGTAACAGGGAATCTCCGTGTCCCCCGCTGCTCCTCTAACCCACGCTTGCAAATCCTCCTTGGGCTCCACCGAACAATGCACCCCATTGATTCCTGACACTGGACTGGGTGCTCTCAGCTCCCTCCAGCCTGTTGTGTTGGGTTTTTTTTTGCAGCCAGGGCTAAGGAAGGACTGACGCCGCATCCTGCGGGACGACGCCTGGCTCGGGGAGCGTGTGGACCCTGCTCCTGGGGCGTGAGTCACCGAGCGGCAGCCGGCGCTGCCAGGGCAGCCGGCGGCACAGAAGGCGCTTTGTGCCGCCTCTGGAGTTACTATGGCAATTGGGAAGAGGGAAAGCAGACAGATTAAGCAAAATACCAACCAAGATGGGGGGCATTTCAGGGCTTCTGGTGAAGGACTGGCTGGTAGCTGCTCGGGGGGAGGCTGCGTGCAAAGCACCGTCTGCGTTTCACAGCAGGACGTGGGGCAGAAACGCTCGGTGCGAGGCTCCCGATCAGCAGCCAGCGGAATCCATCCCTCTGGATGGGATGGGATGCGTGCCCACGGTGAGCTCCCTGACCTGCCTGGGTGCAGAAGGACTCTGGGGACCCTGTTTTTAGTCCAAGTAGCAAAAGGCTGGATGCAGGCAGGGGAGCATTTCTGAACCCGCCGATGGCATCTTTCCTTTGGCTCCGTTTTGCGTTTGCTTCCGTCGTTGCTCGACCAGGGATTTTGCAAAGTGTCCTCCGTGGGCACGCTGGCCTACTGATGGTCCCCCTTCTCTACTGAGTGGGAGATGGGGAGGGGAAACTTTGCAGGCTAACAAATCAGAAGCCGTGGTTGCCGTGATGTTGTCAGCTCTCCAGAGATGGTTTCCAGGCGGGTGGGATCGGGTTGGAGTGGAGTGGCTCACTGGCTGGTTTCATTGAGCTGGAGGTTCGCATCGTTCCTGTAGCTCACAGGGATCTGTGCCGGTCCCAGACCTCATGGACTGGCAGATGAGATGGGGATAGGGACTGATCCGGCCCAGTTCCCTCTGCAGGAGGGCTGCTGCTGGCCCTCCAGTTGGGACCTTTGCAGTATCTTGCAGACCAGCTTTCCCTGGCTTGTGTTCCAGGGGAGCTCGGGACTGGAAAAATGGGTTTCGGGCACCTATTTTATCTGAAGCATCTGGAGCTGGTGGGGAACAGGGATGGGGGCTGTCTATGTTGGGAACACTCAGGTCATGTATCGTCCTTCTGCACGGTGCTGCGTCTCCTGCTGAAATCGCAGCTCCTTGCCTCTCCCCTCCCTTCCCTGGCAGCCTTTGGAGTGCTGGACTTTGTCCACACGCCTGTTCCCGGGAGCCAGGCAGGTAGGAGCTGTTTGGAAGGGCCGTCCAAGGCCATGCCAAGTCCTCCGCTCGCTGCCTGGAGCACACCTCGCTCTTCGTGCTTTTAAACGCTTTTTCCAGGTCTGGCTCTTATCACAGAATCCCAGCATGGTGGGGGTTGGAAGGGACCTCTGGAGATACCTCGTCCAACCCCCTGCTCCAGCAGGGTCACCCAGAGCAGGGGGCCCAGCAGCGCAGTGTCCAGGTGCCTTTGGAATTTCTCCAGAGGAGGAGACTCCACAAGCTCTCTGGGCAGCCTGGGCCAGGCTCCAACACCCTCCCACCAAAGAAGTTTCTCCTCCTGTTCAGATAGAACCTTCTGAGCTTCAGTTTGTGCCAGTTTCCCCTTGTCCTGTTGCTGTCCCCTGCTGACAAGTCTGGGTGTGGGATGTCCCCTCTCCTTCTGGGAGTGACTCCTTGGTTTTGCTTGAGGTCTGGTGGCCGTCAGGCTCCATGCCAGGTCTGACCCCCGCTGTAAACTGGTCTGGCTCTCCTCAAGAAGGCCTGGATAGGGCCAGGAGACTGTGGGGCAGGGGGAGCTGGACAGGGAGCAATTTTGGGAGCATCGTTAATGGCATGGGGACCTCTTGTGGCTGGAGAAATGGGGATTTGGGCCAGGATTTGCTGATCTGGGCTCTGGCAGCCCGTTTGTCTCCCTCTGAGGTTGCTGTCCTTGGGCCCCACGCGTGGGACCGCTGTGAGGGGTTCAGGATCGATACCCAGCAGGACTGGAGCGTGACGGCTGAACTGCTGTCTATCTTCTCTCTTTCAGATTCCAAAGGATCCTTGGAGCCGCACAAACCGGGTGAGTACCGAGTGGAAATGGCAGATTTAACTCATCCCCTGACCATCAGCAATTAAAATCCCCAAAGAAAGGGGACCATTAATGGCAGTGAAGCTCTTTAGCGCTTTTGGGGTGTCTGAGGAGCAGTACTTGGCTGTAGGACTTGAAAGATGGTGTCTCTCAGTGCACCCCTGGCTATTTCTGCGGGCAATTGCTCAACAGGACATGGAGACTCCCTTGTGCTTCTGGCTCTTGCCTGAAATCTGGGGTTGTGAGCGCTGTGACCTTCTTGTCACCGTGCTGTAGCTGCCCAGCGTAGGGGATCCAGGCCCTGCCTGATGGCTGCAGGCAAGAGGGTGCTTGAAGGAAACAAGATAAAAATACCAGTTGCTCACGTGTGCATCTTCTCTTCCAGCGAAAGGCAAGAAGAAACGGGATCTGAGGATAACATGTGTCCCCGTCAAACAGCCCGTTGCCAACACGACGTAAGTGTCCCTGTTGCTTAAAGCCGACCGGGGCGGATCTCCAGAGCTGGATTCAACACCCTGGCAAGGGAAGCGGGTTGTGTGGACTTTACAGAATCGGGGCGGTTAATTTTTTTCTCTTAAGCTCCGATTTGTGGGTGATGAGGAGGAGTTCCACGCGTGCTGCAGCCGCAGTCCCCGGGAGGTGCCTGTTTGACTTGAAATGGCTGAAAGGCAGAGGCTGGGAGGCTGCTGGGAGACTCTCTTCAGTCTTCCCACCGTGGCTGTGCCAGTGCCGAAGGGTAAAGGCGCGGTGGGGAGAGCAAATATGCCCGATGGAAGAGGAGGGAAAGGTTTTTAAGAGGAGGTGGCAGCTGGGCTACAGCAGGAGCAGGTTGCTGAGGGTTGAGGGACGCTCTTCTGTGCAGAGCATCCCCCTGTGACCTGTATGTAAGGACTAGTTTGAGTTGTTTGCAGCTCCTCATCTTGGTGCGAGGAGGACACGGACATCTGACGTTGTTGTGCTGCCTGGAGCCGGCGGCCGGCAGTATCTCAGAGTGCTGGAATTTCTCTCTGCCCTGTTTACTTTGTGATGCTGATAGTTGTTACGCTGTGAGGGAAAGCCCAGGGTAGTGGCCCTTGGTTTGACGATGAGCAGGTGGCTAAAATTCCTCTTTCATGGTGCTCTTCCGAAACACCTTGGGCTGTCTCTCCACTGCTGAGCCTTGTTTACTCCAGAAACCTGTTCTAGAGACCCTGCCAGCTCCAGGAGGGCAGTGAAATCCTCAAAAGGGAAATATCACTACCGAAAACCCCAGGTACATAGGGCAGATCTACTGGACAGGGGAGCCAGGGGAACTCCACCGCTCACGCTGTGCAGCCCAGCATCCCCGTGCCGAGCCCTGCACGCAACAGCCACCTCCTTCCTGCATGGATGCATCCATCTCTGCTCCTGTCAGAGTTTGAATTTCCCCTGGAGAAGGCATCATGCCAGAGTTTGCAGGGAGCTGGCATGCCCGGGGGCCGGTGCAGGCTTTCCACAGCTCCTTCCCTCTGTGCTTTTCAAGCTGCAGCGCAAATATTTGTGCAGCGCAAGGCTTTTGCCGGGAGCCTGAAGTACTTCCTTGAAGCTGGAGGTTGCCCTATTGCTCTGATGGGAATCAAGAGGCTAAACCAGTTGGGCAACGTCCACTCTTAGAAGGTCCCAGTGGATGGGGAGAGAGCAGAGAAGCGAGGGCACGAGGGACAAAACGCTCATGGCGGCTCTAAAAGCACCGTGCTGCCCATAATGGGAAGTGGGCAGCGATGAGGGGAGGGGGGGGAAAAACAAGCCGTCAAGGAAGACTTTCACCTGCGCCGCGCTGTGCAAAGCGTGACACCGAAGCGCTGCCTGAAACAGGCCCTCGAGTGTACACAAATGACTCACGGCTGAGGAATTACCTGTTGTTCCCTCGGCGTGCGTTTCGGGCTACGTGGCTGCCCTGTTACAACACCTGCCTGTCAAAACATGACAGCTGAGCTGCTCTGCCGCAGAAACGGCTCAGCCCCTCGGTCTCGGTTCCTCAGGCTCATCTCCTGGTTTCGGAGCCCGTTGGTTTGATGGGTGTCTCACCCGGGTGACTCTCTGGGGGTTCTTGGCGCTCTGCGTTCAAGCGGGTGCCTCGTGGGCGTGGGTTGAGGTGTTACTGGCACGATTAAAGCGTTTGTGTTTGGAGGGGGCTGGTTGGAACCCACTACATCAAGGCACGGTGGAAAGCAGCGGCTGAAAGTGCTCGGAGGAACGTGAAACCTGGCTCACGAACCCAACAGGGTTAATTCATTAACACCCCCAAGAGGATTACTAAAGCTGGGCTTTCTCCTGACTCTCTCTTTCCTTGCAGGCCACCGAGGAACTTGGACTCCAGAACGTTCATTACCATCGGAGAAAAAGTACGTGTTGATCCCGTTTCTTTTTTTTTTCTTTTTTTTTACTTGCTTCCAATTTAGTTTGCTCTATGCTTGGAGAGTTTTCTGCGTCCTGCCTGACAACCTGTCAGGTCAAACCTTGAGATTTCAGAGCACCTCGTGAGAAGGACGGTGCCCTCCTGGTGCAGCCTCACGCTGGACTCATCTTTGCAGGGATGAGATATCCCACAGCAGGGTCTTTCCTCTGGGGAGCAATGGGGTGTCCGGGTGTGTTTAGAGCAGTGACTGAAAATGTCATCTTGCCTCCAAGGTGGCTCATCTCTGAGCCCCTGCACTCGCCGGCTGCTCTCTCCTACCTGCTGGGTGGTCCCAGCAGAGCAGGGAGGTGGTGTCAAAGGCTCGATGTGCAGTTTTGTCTGTCGTGCGAGGTCACAGTGGTCCCTTGATCACAGCCCCACCAGCCACCTCTGTCTGAATGGGTGGACCCAGCCCATCCTCCCTAAATCAGTGTGGCCTCACCGCGCTCTCCGGCTGCCCCAAACAAAGTCTCCTTTGTCCTGCGTACCCGCAGGGCTGCATTGCTGCCGGTGGCCTGCGAGAAGCTGGACTCAAAGCTTCTCTCCCTCTTTCTAAACCCTTTTCCAGTGACCTGATGAAAAACACTGCTAGAAATAGCCACCGTCTCTCTTTTATTTCATTCTCTTGTTACCAATTCTCCTGGGGCTGCAGAAGGCTCTTTGCAAACGAGCTAAAAATACCCTGCATTGGCTCAGCCTTCTATCTAGCTGCTCACCTTCCAGGCTGGGAGGTGGCTTGATTGGTAGGATCTGGGTCCCTCGGCCTTGGTGCAAGGTTTTGGGGTTAGGGGAGAGATAGATGCTGGGTCCGGGGAACAATCCTGCTGCCCTGTGCCGTTTGCTGGCGGTTGTGTTGCGTGTATTCATCTCTGTAAGAGCCTGGGCATGGTGTGTGCAAGGGGAGAGTGCTGGAGCTCGGGACAGCTCTCTGGGCTTGCTGCCTTCCCTTCTCTGCCTGCTCCAGTGTTTGCAGGAGGGGTCTGGTCCAGGTGTTTTGGAGGAAGAGGGCTTGGGCAGCAGCTTTTAAGCCATAGGGGTGGCCTATGACCTCGAGTCCATCGAATCTGCGCGGGCGATGCTGAGCGTCCCGGTGCCAGGGGAAGGGAGCGCCGGCTCTGTCCGTGCATCGCCTCTTGTTGCTGGGCAGGGCAGTGCGGGTTCCTGGAGTGTGCTGGGAACCGCCAGCTTCTGGGGAAGCCTTGGGTTAAATGCCAGGAAAAAAAAATATAACAATAACCTGGAACAACTGCGGAACACGTGTCCAGAAAAGCACCACCAGATCCTTCCTGGAGGCCTCTGCAGGAACTATGAGACTGCCCCGCTCCTCTGCCAGCTGCCCTGGGCTGCAGGCTTGGGAGTTGGACATGTCCCTCTTAACTCTGTTCCCCTCGTTTCTGGATCCACCGTCCTGCCCAGGAAAGGGCCGGCACCTTCCTGTGCTGGGCAGCGCATAGCTCAGCGCTGAGCTCAGGCCCGGACCTCCCTTGCTCCCTGCCTCGGCCGCCCGCCAGGCACATCTGGCTCAAATAAACGGAGCCGGGGCTGGCGGGAAGGTCCGGCGGAGCTGGTGGCTGCTGGCCGTGCCGTGGCCAGTGCTGAGGGGAGCTTGCTGGCCGGGAGCCCAGCAGCCACATCTCCCAGCTTGGCTCCTTAATGCCAAAGGCTATTTCCTCTCCGCTCTGGGCGTAGCTCGCAGGCACGGTATCTGGCGCTGCGCCGGCCGTGTTTTCCCACCCTCGCTGCCTTTGTGGCTACTCGGGGCAGTTTGGCATCCTGGTATTATTTTTGTTCCCTGAGACCGGAGGAAAACTGAAGGCTGGATAAAGCCTGGTTAAAAGAAGGTCTGTGACTTATTAAGAGCGATGAAGGCAGCGTCCAAAAATAGCTCGTGTCTCACTTGAGCAGTTTGTGCCCTGCCCAGCGGAGCAGGCGATTCCAGGGAAACTTGTCCACGGGTTGCACAGGAGCTCGCTGGCTCCCTGCTGCGTGGGACACTTGCTCATCTGAGTGACGGGGTTTTGTTTTTTTCCCAGCTTGAAGGGAGATTTATGTGGTTGCACTCACCTGAGCTCCTACGTTGGTGCTCGCTCGTGTTTGACCTTGCTGGCTGCTTTCTGATGGTGGGGAAAAAATATCAAAAGCGGGTAAAACCCACCTGAACTGCCCAGTCATTAGGAATTGGGTCTCTGTGTGCACCAGCCCACCGAAGAGAGGCTTTATTCCAGATGTTAATAGACACATAGGTGTGTTTGTGACCGATGATTCTTGGGATGAGGGGTGAGATGAGGGATCCTTGGCTGCGCCCGGGGATTTGGAGCTGTGGCAGAGGCTCCTGACTGCTGCCCGTCTCGGCACAAGAGCTGTTAAAAGTCCTACAGGTTGTTCAGCAACTGCAGAAGTACCCTCAGATAAGTAAACTCAAGCAGGCAGAGAGGCACCAGCCTTTGGTGTCCTTTCCAATGGCAGCATTCTCTGGCTGAAAGGATGAAAGTCCTGATCTCTAGCTGCAGAGGGAGAATTAAATGAGCCCTGGTGAGTACGGGGTGAGAAAGTTTGGGCTCTGGTTCAACAGAGCAAAAAAATATACCCATCTTCTCTAAGTGTGGTGCCTCTGGTACATGTAGGAGCTGGTGGAGTCCTATAGGTACTGTCATTTGGAAATGTTCCGTGTGAGAGACCTGCAAGGGTTGGACCTCTGCTGGTGTCCTGGTCGATAAGTGTGCTTGTACCTGACTTTTTTTTTTTTTGTCTCCTTCCTTAAAGAACTTCGAGGTGGAAGCTGATGACCTGGTGACGATTTCGGAGCTGGGCCGTGGTGCCTACGGCGTGGTGGAGAAAGTGCGGCACGCGCAGAGCGGCACCATCATGGCCGTGAAGGTGAGGACAGCTGCTTGCTGAGGGGGCTGGAGATCAGGATGTGCGGCTCCAAGGGAGCAGAGAGACTCCTGAGCTCCACTGGTCACAGCAAAACGGGGACAGACTTGTCTTGGTTTGGCAGCCTCTGGTATTTATTCCTGGTATGGTTTGGCCGTGGAAGGGTCTGCGCTGGTAACCGGCTGGGTGCTGTGGGGCTGATCAGCAGGCTTTGAAATGCAGGCTTGGTACAAATCCAGTTAGATAGTGCAAGGTTCAGACGTCTGAGTGCCTGTCCAGGCTACTGGCCTGATCCTGCATCCGCTGCAGAGCTTGCCAAGGCTCTGTCATTCATTAAGGTGCTGTCTGGATGAGGGAATCTGGGCATCCTCTGGGTGCTGCTGACTACAAAATAAGCATAAAACACTTGCCCTGGCCTCGGAAGCGCAGGTCCTCTGAGTCAGGCTGATGGATAATGGTGTTATCCCACCTACATCAAACCCCTCTTCTTTCGTCTCAGAGGATTCGAGCGACTGTGAACACTCAGGAGCAGAAGAGGTTATTGATGGACTTGGACATCTCCATGAGGACAGTTGACTGCTTCTACACTGTCACCTTCTACGGAGCCCTCTTCCGCGAGGTACTGAGCCGGTGGGCGGCTGGTGGGCTGCGCAGGGCCGGGGGCCTGTGCGATTGCGCTGAAAGCGCCGAACTGTCCCAAACCACCTCTGCTTTCTTCAGCCCAGCTGGGCTGCTTGAGGTGCTACCATGACTTAAAGCCAAAGGCCTGCCTCCTCCAGGTCCTGTTCCTCGCTTAGATGGCAGTTGCCCAGGCGTGTTGTCTGTGGCCCAGACTGACTGACCTTGGGGTAGACCCGCAGAGGGAGGCCGCTGCAGGTGGTTTTGGTGGTACCTGGACATCTGTGCCTGTTGCTGGCTAGTGTGGAGCCGGGGTGCTGGTGGTGTGGCCGACAGTGGCTGCGTGGCAGGGACCTTTGCTTGCCTCGTGTGAAAGGGGCAGCGTCCATTTGTCCATCTGTCCCTGCCGCTCGCTTCAGCTCTTGGGGATTTCCAGGGAATTCCCTCTCAACTGCTTTCTCTCTCTCTGCAGGGTGATGTCTGGATCTGCATGGAGCTCATGGACACCTCCCTAGATAAATTCTACAAGAAAGTACTGGAGAAGAAGAAAACCATCCCTGAAGACATTTTGGGGAAAATGGCCGTGTCTGTGAGTGCCTCTTAGTGGTTTTTGTGCGTCCCCCGAGTCTGTCGTAGGCCTCTGCTGAGGCCCATGGCGTGTGGAAACGGGTACTGTGTGTGACTGACGGGTACTCTTCTGCTCTGTTTGTCCGCCCAAGTGGCGAGCTCTGGAGCATCTCCACAGTAAACTGTCTGTGATCCATAGAGGTAGGTGCTGGCTGGCTGGAGCCGTGAAATGACTGAAGATCTAGGCTTGAAATAAGTTCTGTGAGGACTTCTTTCCGGGAGATGCATGGTGTGTCCCTCTGGGATGCCTACAGTGGGGCCTAGTGGTACTTAGGGCCATGGTGGACAGATCTAGATGCCCAAGGCTTGTTCCTGAGTTGTATCCCTCATGTGTCTCCTTGCATGATGTTTTTCTCTTCCTCCTTTCCAGATGAAGGGTTGAATGTAATAACTGAATTCCTCACTGCCTGTATTTTCATGGGTGTCTCTGTGTCTCTCTGAGTACAGAGGAGCCTCAAAGGCAGCTCTTGGGGACAAAATCCCTGAGCCTTCCTGGCTGGATAGTTCTAGCAAGGTAAGGGCTGAAGGAGACCTTATAAAACCACAGATGGGAACTGTACCACTCAGGTCCTGCTCTTGTTCCTTGCATAGTTGTGGACAGAACATGGTGGATGTGAGACAAGGTGTCCTGCGAACTCGGTAGAGTGGGGCTTTTAAGGCTTTCAACTCAACATTTTATTTCAACCTTTTGAGCTGCCTCATTAGTGAGGAGCTCTGTTCTACCTGGAGGGCCTGATTTTACCTATTTTTATTGAAATAAAAGACCATCAGGGTTTTATCTCCTTTCCCTTGTGTTGGGGCCTGCCTGGTCCCCTCCCAGCTCAGCGGGGAGTTGTCCATCTTGTCTCAGGCTCTGTGATACCTCTGCAAAGGCCCGATCTGCCCTCTTGCCTTCTCTCTCTTAGACGTGAAACCTTCCAACGTGCTGATCAACAAGGAGGGACACGTGAAAATGTGCGACTTTGGGATCAGTGGCTACTTGGTGGACTCCGTTGCCAAGACCATGGACGCCGGCTGCAAACCCTACATGGCTGTAAGTGTGCTCCTGTGAGACCTGGGCCGGTAGCTGCCAGCTGCCTTCAGCCTTGACTCAAAGAGGCTGCTGCTAAGAAATCAGTCTTGGTTCTTGAGATAGAAACCACTTCAGAGTGCTCTGGGCTTCCTGACTCAGCAGGGTCCTCCAAAGATGGGATTACCCTCCCTGTAAGCCCTGCCCTGTGTGTTAATCCCACAGCAGGCTCTTCCTCTGCCACCTTCCATGTGCAGAAGGGTAAAAGACTGGCTGGTGCTGGTTGTGCTGGTTGGAAAGGCTGCTCCTTGTTGGCGAGAAAATGCTGAGGCTTTTCTTGGCAGGATCGCTTCATTTCATCCTCAAGTCAGTGTGAATTTCCCTTTGCCATCTGTGGCATCTGTGTGGGCTTGTGCTCCTGGGGCAGGGATCGTGCTGCAGGGAGAGCGTAAGTCTCGCTCAGGAGCTGGAGAGGAGAGTTCAAGTGGGTTGTGTGGAGCAAGACGTGGCTTTCACAGTGCTAGATTTAACCTCAGACCCTCCTCCCATGGGACTTGAGCCAGGGGCATCCATCCAACCTGAGTTTTGGAGCCAGAGATTTGCTTGGTGGGGTTTGCACTGGGCAAACAAGATAGAGATGTAATATCTTCCGTTTTGCTCTTACAGCCGGAAAGAATAAACCCTGAGCTGAACCAGAAGGGCTACAACGTGAAGTCGGACGTCTGGAGTCTGGGAATCACCATGGTAATGCCGAGGGACCGGCACCTGGGGGCTGGGATGGGGTTTGTGCTGGCAGGGCTCTACCCCTGCCCTGGGCAGTGGCAGCTGGTGGCTTCACCCCACCAAACGGGGCTAAATTCTGCCTGGGATAGCTCAGGACAGGAGATGTAACTGCTCAGGGCATGGGGTGGAGGTGCTGCCCTGTGCACACAGCGGGTACCTCACCTGGGGTAGGCAGCTGTGAGCCAGGGCGTGCAGCCGCCGTTACCACCGCTGCTGCGGCTCTTGCCGAGTCTGCTGGCAGGATTACTGGGAGATAATCCATCTCCTGCCCCTTCTCTTTCCTCCCCTCCCCTCTTGCATGTTCCTGCTGGATCCTGGGCGATACAGCTGGCTGAAGATGAGCCAGCAGTGTGCCCAAGTGGCCAAGAAGGCCAACAGCATCCTGGCTTGTATTAGAAATAGTGTGGCTGGCAGGACGAGAGCAGTGATTGCCTCCCTGTATTGGGCACTGGTGAGGCCACACCTCGAATCCTGGGGTCAGTTTTGGGCCCCTCACTCCAAGAAGGACCTTGAGGGACTGGAGCGTGGCCAGAGAAGGGCAATGAAGCTGGGGAAGGGTCTAGAGCAGGAGTCTGGTGAGGAGCAGCTGAGGGAGCTGGGCTTGTTCAGCCTGGAGAAAAGGAGGCTCAGGGGAGACCTTCTGGCTCTCCACAACTCCCTGAAATTCAGGAGCTTGGAGCCAGGGGGGGATCGGGCTCTGCTCCCAAGGAACAAGTGACAGGACAAGAGGAGATGACCTCAAGTTGCACCAGGGGAGGTTTAGGTTGGATATCAAGGAAAAATTCCTTCTCCTCCAGGGTTGTCCAGGCCTGGCCCGGGCTGCCCAGGGCAGGGCTGGAGTCCCCCTGATCCCTGGAGGGGTTTCCAAGCCGTGGAGATGGGATGCTGAGGGACAGGGGTTAGTGGTGCCCTGGCAGGGCTGGGGCAACACTTGGACTTGATCTTAAAGGTGTCTTCCGACCCAAACAATTCTCTGATTCTACGACAAAGGCCTGTTATTCCCACATGGTTCTCTTGTACCCTTCCGCTTGGTTTCACGGAGCTGCGTGTGTACAGTGCCAGCTCCACCTAGCTCCACTCAGCTCCAAAGCGTGCTGGTGTGGATGGCAGACTCCCGGGGGGCAGTAGCTGGATGACAGTGGGCTTAGGGGGACATCCAAGAGCGGCTTTTAACTGCTCTGCAATTCCCCATGTGCGGGCTGGAGAGGTTTGGAGCGGAGCAGGGTTTGCTGGAGCTGGGTCACAGCCTTCCTGCTTCCACCCGTCTTGTCCCGGATTAGCAAAGCCCTGCAGGAGGACCGGGGTGAGTTAGCCGAGGCGAGGGATGCTGCGTGTGGTTTGCAGCAAGTCCTGCCTCGCAGGGTAGCTCAGAGCAGCCAACAGGAAGGGGAAATGCTTTCAGTTCCAAAATCGCAGCTGCTCGGGCTGGTTTATCTACCTCCTGCAAGAAACGGATCTTGCAGAAAGCAGCTGGAATCCTCTGGCGCCAGAGGACAAAGGAAATCCCAGCTGCTGGCTCCGAGGGGATGCCGCCTCGGAACGCGTCTCTCTCACTTTTCCAGGAGACTGTCTCTCTGCGGGTAGATTATTTTCAAGAATTTTCCCGGCACCCTGTCGGCCGTGGCCTTTGTTTTGGGCTCTGCAGGGATCCCTTGGCAAATATTCCCTCTTCCTCAGCGAGTTTTGTCCGCGGTGCCAAACTCGAGCCCCTCTCCTTGGTGTCCCCGTGCCAGATCCGGGCTGGCTGGAAATGTAATCAGCTCTGGCTTTCCTCCTGAGGTGCAGGAAGCTGTGGGATGGGAGCTTTGTGTGAATGATGAAGTCTCTCAACCTTTCCAAGGCTGGGTGGGAGAGAGGACCTTGCTGAAAGCCTGTAGTCTGCAGCTGAACGGAGCCCTGACCTCTCTCATTCTGTCTATTGTCTGTCTTCTGGCCTGGCTTCTTGTTATGGTGGGTTTTTTGTTTTTTCACTTCTGAAGGTGTTTGATTTATTTCAGACCAGTCAGTTTAGGGCCATCGAGTTGCAGGGCTAATCCGGCTTTCTCTGGGCTGGTGGCTTCATTCTGTTTTCCAGCAGCAGGAGCTGAGCCCCCCCAGACCTGAGCCAGAGGCAAGTGAGGGCACCCAGCTCTGCCCTGCATCCTTTCAGGTTTCTTTTTCCTCCCACCCCATCCCAACTTCCCAAGTCTGGAGGTTTTGTTGCCCTTTCCACGACAGGAGCCAGCTGTTGGCATGAGGACACTGCCCAAGAGCTGTGACGGGATTTTTCCTGCTTGGATGAGTGATGGAGCGGAGGTGACTTGTAGGAAGGACTCGGTGATTGAGGTGGTTTTAGCAAAGGCCTTCATAAGTGGTGTTCTGGCACTTAGTTTTTGTTGGGTTTGTGGATTTTTTTATTTTTTTTTTTTAGTGTCTAGTTCATCCAGGACTTGCCTGAAGCCCAAAGGCTGCCTTACGGTGAGCACTTTGGAAGCCAATGCAGAAACCGTGTGCTGGTATTATTATCTCTTTAAATAATCCCGTTTTACATGTCTTTCGTGGCTTCCTGTAAATGCATTAATATGCTGAACCAGCCTCAAAAGGAAGTATTTTTGGCCTCTGGCTCTTTGTATTTCAAAAAAAGAGAAAAAAAAATAAAAATGGTGTGACCCAAATTGAAAATGGTTTGTAAGGAAACAGGTTTTTCATTTCGAATCCGAGCTGGCTGCCAAAGGCCGGCTGAGCAGGGTCGTGCTCGTCCCAGTGTCTCACCTCAACCCGTCTCCCTCCGTCCTCAGATCGAACTGGCCATTCTTCGCTTCCCGTACGAGTCCTGGGGCACCCCCTTCCAACAGCTCAAGCAAGTGGTGGAGGAGCCCTCTCCCCAGCTGCCCACTGACCGCTTCTCCAAGGAGTTTGTGGACTTCACGGCGCAGTGGTGAGTCTCCAGCAGGAACTGGTGGCTTCTCTCAGCCTGGCTGAAGAGGAGCCCTGACCCGTGGAGGGGTTGGAGCAAAGCGTGGGGCTGGGTTTGTCATTGTTTTGGAGCCCCTTTCTCCCCACCTTGCTGTACCAGCCACGGCAGGAAGCGCTGCCCAAACTGGTTTTGCTCTCGGCCTGACTCACCCAGGCTGGTTGGAAGGCGCGGTGGTTTCTCTTCCCTTTTTTTGCCCTCGCTGCTACTGAAATTCTGGTGGTTTCTGGCAAAGCGGCGACGAAAGGAGAACGAACCCCTGGCAGCGTCTGGGTGTCTCTGGGTGAAAGCTGATATGTGGTTTTGTGGGTAGCTGCTCCCCGCGGGGTGTTCCTCTGCTCCCTGTGTGCTGCTCGTCGCTGCCAGGCAGAGGGGAGCACACCAGGCCAAGTCTCACCTTGTGGGTGGTAGGAAACCGTCTCCTCTCCTCTATGTTTATTCTGGTCTGTGGGGACGAGCGAGGCTTTGCGGGGCAGGCGGCAGCGAGCTGCTTGTGCTTTTTGTGGCAGAACACTGCGAGTTGTCCCTTTCCAGTTGCCTGCTTGGCCGCTTTGGTGGTGGTTTGATCCCGCTCGGCCAAGGTGGGAGAGGACTGGGTGCTGCTCACAAGAAAGATGTCAGTTGGGAAGGCGATATCCCCTGTGACAGATCCCATACAGCAAAAGAAAAAAGATCCTACAGCCTTTCTTTCCAAATTTTTTGTAATTTTTTTTTTTCCCCTTTTCCTTCCAGCCTAAGGAAGAACCCTGCTGAGCGAATGAACTATTTAGAACTTATGGTAAGTGGGGAGTCATTTCTACTGGTCTTTATCCCAAGACATTTTGAAAGTCAAGTGAATGGTCCACAGATCCTAGGGAAATGGGATGACGGGATGTGCGGATGATTTTTTTCCGGGCAGAGTGGGATGGGTGTAGCGTGTCTGAGGTGGAAGGAAGGGTGTGTTGATTTCATGGATGTTAAGGTGAGGGTTTCTGGGTGTTTTCTCCCTCTGTCCTGTCTGCTCCTGGTGAGTTTAGACCTCAACCGATAGTAGTACAGCTGCCAAGGTGGGCTGTCCTGCTGGGGTTGAACCTAGAAACCCAACCTGGAAGTGTTAGCTCATCTTTAAGCTAAAGAATGGTGCCTGTGGAACGTGGGGAGGAGGTTGGTGTCCATCTCTCCCCCAGCACCTCACCAGCGTCGTGACATCCCCCAGGGACTGCTCTTGGGCTTGTCTGTCTTTGGGTGTCGGCTGATGTTGTCGTTGGTCTTGTTGGCAGGAACACCCTTTCTTTACCTTGCACGACACCAAAGAGACTGACATGGCCTCCTTCGTGACAGAGATCCTCGGGGAAGACTCCTAACTCCAAGCTCATGGCTTCGGGCGGTCCTTCCATCCTGGCTTCCCCGCAGAAGAGCAAACGAGGACTCGAGTTAATGGTGGTTCGCACAAATCGCACTTCCCCGACCCGTGGGCATCTCCGGCCCCATCTGGCCTCGCAATCTCTTTTCTCTTTGCCCTGCAAATAAAACCCCCCAGGATAACGAGCCTTTTGAAGGCAACACCTTTCCAAGCCACGGAGACTGTAGGCTCAGCCGTCCCCCGCTGACTCCAGCGTATCTCTCCTGGGGAGACGACCGTGCCCGTGGCACCTGAACGGGGGCCGGGGCAGCGGGTGCCCGAGGGCATCTCCCCTCCCCAGCAGCCTGGTGCACAGCGCAGGGGGGTTGTGTTTCTTTGCTGCGTGGGGAAGGCGGAGAGGAAAAAAAAAGCTGCTGCGCTTGCCTCGCGCTTCTGCCCGACCTGCCCAAAGCCCCTTCCCCGGAGTCTGGGCTCGCTCACCTTCCCTTTGTGCCAGGCTCTCTGTCCCCAGGAGCCTACACAGCTCTTCAGGGCACTGGGGGGCTGCCTGGGCACGCTGCTGTTCACACCAGAGGCCGGTTTAGTGCCCGGTTTGACATCTTAATGACCTTTCAAGGCAACAGCAGACCTGGCAGCCCTCTCCCTCGGTTGGATACGCCGCTCCCTTGCGGGGGATGGAAAAAAACAAAGGCATTTTTCGACGAGCCCACGTTGCCACCAGCTCCGACCCGCTGTCTCCCCACGCCTGCCCACGAGACTTCATCCAGCACTGCCACCCCCACGCAGGCACAAGGTGATGGAGGGACAAGCAGTTCCCTGGGCGCCGCCTCTCTCCCCTCCAGCCCTGAGCTTGGAGGACACCTCCCCATCTCCGGGCATCTCCCACCTTTGGCAGCCTCCGCCTCCGCCATCCCTGGCTCCTGGAGAAGACGTCGCTCCATCTTCCCTTCCAACCCGGAGCTCGCGTTAAGACCTCGCACTGTGACACCCGCTCCTTTCGGAGGCTCCTCGTGTCCCAAACTGCCTTGGAACCCACCGAGGTGTCGACCGAGATCGAAACCCCAGTGACTCGCACGGAGGCTGCCACCAGTTGTACATTTTATGTCTATATATACTGGACTTTGTAACATGTTTCCTAGTTTTAATCTTAACTTGCTATAAATTAAAGCCCTTCTGTGTGGGAGGAGGGAGGAGCAGTTCCTTCTCCACTAACAAATCCACTGTGAAAACCTGATGTGTTTTCCCACTCTCCCAGGCTGAGCCCTCTGCAAGGAGCTCCGGGAGCAATGGGATTTGTCTTCTACTGTATCTGATCATGGGATAAAACGCACCGGCCGTGGATTTTGTTGGGGTTTTGTTGTTTTGTTGTTTTTTGTTGTTGTTGGTTTTTGTTTTATTTTTTTTTTTTTTAACAGATTTGAGTTTTCAGAGGGAATTTTTTTTGTTTCTTTTCTAATATATATTTGTGTGTGTGTACGTGTGTGCCCAATATATATATATATTATATTTTTAAATCAGTGCTGAATGTGTGAATGTCTATGTGGCCAGCAGATTTGGTGGGAAAAGCTACATTTAAGATGGTGGGGAAGGGGTCACTAGAAGACACCCCAGCCTAAGACCTTTTGGTGTTTTGTTTTTTTTAAAAAAAAAAAAAAAAAAGGCATCTATTTTTTAACTGCATCTTTTAAAACTGGTTTTCCTGAAATTCCTGCCCTGAAAGTCTTGAGTTTCAGGGGCAGTTCCAGCATCCGATGAAGAACGATGCCCCCTCAAATCCATCGCTCTCTACTCCTGCAGCCTAGTGCTGGGGACCCTCTGGCCAGGAACTGGGCTGCTTGAGCTGCTCCCGGGGGAACCTGATCCAGGGCTTCAGTCCTTCATCATCCCCCACCCCATCACCACTCTCATCCCCTTCCCCAAGCCAACAAACCCCCCCGAGAACCAGCCCAGGCTGAGCTGGACAAACCCTGTTGGGTTTTGGTTCGACCCTGACCCCCCAACCCCCCCCCTCTTCATGTAAAATAAGACAGTGATTGATGTTCTCCCCGTCTCCCTTCTCAGTCCTGCTCTGCAAACCACCCGACGCTCTCCGGGAGCACCCGCACCCTTCCCCGCTTGGTTTGGCAGCTTCGCAGCCCAGATGTACAATTGTATTTTAATTTTTTTCATAGTTGGTTCCTTTGGATTGTTTTTCGGTTTGATCTCGAGTTTGTTTTGGTTTTTTTCCCTTCTCTTCTTGTTTTGACCCCTTTCCCCTTTATCTCACCTTTTTTTGGTGCTTTGGGGAACGGTGACTTTTTTTTTGCATTTGTTATTTTTTCCTGCGTTTCCCCTCCTGGAGAAAGTCCCAATTCCTGTACTTTGGGGAAAGGGAGCATCTGCCCTTTCAGACAGCAGGGAGATGCCTCTGGGGTGGGCTTGGGACCCCGTGGATGAAGCAAAGCTTTGCTGAAGAGGCAAACCCAGTACCTCCACGGGCCATCTATCTCCTCAGCTTCATTCCACACTGATCTTACCTGACCCTCTTCACATCCCAGGCTTTCCTGTCCTGTGATGGTGTGTAGGGGGGAAGGACAGCCCTGGGAGACACCAGCTTGGCTTTAAGGTGAATGAGGATTTTAACTCGCAACGGCAGCCCCTTGTATTTTTGAGAACGGTCTGTACCCGTTAACCTCCAGTCATTATTTCAATAAAATTCACCCTCAAACCCATTTGTCACCTCTGAGCATCAGTGTTTTGGGCTCCTGAGCGTCACAGGGATGGGTGGGATGCTAATCCCGGGGGGTTCCCGAGGGTGGCAGGAACCGGGGGCAGGAGGGCAGCGGGATACTCGGCTCTGGGGGGTCCTGGGAAGGTCCCAGGGATGAGGAGGGGGCCTGGGGTATGGCTGCCTGGGGCGGGAAGGCAGCGAAGTGCTCGGCCCGGGGGAGTCCCGAAGACGGCTGGGGCAGTGGGGGGGACCACGGGGACGGGGAGCAGGAGAGCAGCGGGATGCTGCTCACCCCGGAGTGGTCCCCGAGGTGGTCCCAGGGGCTTGAAGGAGGCCGGGGTCTGGCTACCTGAAGCAGGAGGGCGGCGGGATGATGCTCGGAGGGGGTCGGTCCCGAGGGGGTCCAGGGGGCGGCAGGAGCCTCCCGCGACCGCGAGGGGGAGGCAGCG
>VWZK01017227.1:83913-99355 GCA_013396935.1 Baryphthengus martii
CTCCAACCGACCCTCGGGGGGGGGTGTAGCCCAAATTAGGGCCGCGGGGAGGCCGCTGCGGCATCTTGCCGAGGTTAGCGGGAGGAGGCGGTGCTGGTATCGCACTCCTTTCCATACAGGGAGACAGGGAGAAGGGAATGGCCCGCTCCCCAAATATTTCTTCTGTCAGCCCCCACCAGGCAGGATAAGGCCGGGAATACCGGGTCCCTCAAAGCATCGGGATCCCAGCGGCGGTGCTCTGCCCGGAGATGGAACCGAGGGGTGCCAAGGACGCTACAGGGGAGCAGGAACCTCAGGAGCATCCGCGGGTCCATCTGCGTGGTGTGGGGGATGCTCAGAGGGAGCCCGATCTGCTGCGGGGCCAGGGCTGAGCTGAAGGGCTCGTCGTTTCAATTACCAGCTTAATAGCTACATCGAGACCCATTAAAAATGCATCAGTGCCCCGGAGGAAAGAACTTCAGGAGAAGCAGAAAATTCATCACTTTGAGTTCCCTTATTAGGAGAAATAGTGTTTTATTCCCCCCGTTTGTCTCAAAGAGAGGCAAAAAGAGGTCATTTCTACCCGGTGATTTCCCCATGGGTCTATTGCGAGGTGTAAACAGGCAGTGCCCAAACCTGGGAGAGCAGGACGCAGATCTCGCTGCTGAGACGGGAAAACTCACACTTCCAACATGGGGAGAGGACATCGGGACCATCGGGGCTGCAGCAGCTCAGTCCTCCTTATTTTAGGGCCAACACTTTCCCCTGCCCTTTGCTGAGCAACATGTGTTGGGAGCACGGTCACTGTAGGAGGGCAGACCCCCCACAAAAAATGCAGTCTCCCAGTACGGTGTGGTTGTTTGTACTGGTTATACTGGCCCTTTGTTGGGCTGGTGGGTCTCTCAGGAGCTGCTGAGCTGGAGCTCACACCGTTCCTGAGGAGCTGGTTGTGGAGGAGGGCTGGCTAATAGCGTTAGCAGGGGGTGTGATGATGCAGCCGGTTTTCTGGGGCTGCAGGTTATTTATTTTGCTTAATTTTTCTTTTTGTTTTTCTTTTTTTTTTTTTTTTTTTTTATGAAGGTGGCCAAGTCTGTATCTAGGGCAGGGTTGGGCTTTTTTTGGTTCAGGTGGCCTGTGGGCACCTTTTAGATCGATCGTGTAAATTAGAGAGTTCATGCAGGCCATTGGTTTTTGTGAGACGTGTTCAATCCTCCCTTAATAGCTGTCTCGCCCAGAAACTTCCAACGCTCCTGCTCTTGTAGAACCTAAGTGCTAATGAGCTGAAGCTGCAGAATACCAATGAGACCTCAGGAATATGGATCAACCTTAACAGGCCCAGCCAGAGGCTTTAAAATCGTTTCAGCTGGTACCTGGAGGGACTGGTGTGGCCTATCAGAGAGGGAAGGGGTTAAGTGAGGTGCAACCCAGTTAGAGAAGGTCTTTGGTGAGCTGCTGAGGATGTGTCCCAGCTCTTCTCTCCAGCAGAAGGGTAGGTGGCTTGTTTTGAGGTGAGGAGAGCTCTAGTTTGTGAGCATCCAGGTGCTTTGGTGTCCTCCCTTTTCCCCGGACAACTGATCATCCCTGGGTATGAGTTTCTAAACTTTGATCTGTTTTCACCACCGGCTTGGATAAAACACCTCCAAGTTTTTCTGTCCAGCCTATAGCCAACTGCTTTGCAAATGTAGCCCCAGTGCGTGCAAATTTATGGAGCGAGCCACGGGACGAGTTCGTGTGCAGCTGCTTTGCTGCTCCATTCCACTGGGACTGGAACTGGAACCAGAACCAACAGCAGCTCCTCATTGGTGGGATGCTGGAAAACTGGGGTGACTTTCTGCTGCCTTCAGCAGGAGCCCCAAAGCATGGGGAAAACTTCTGGTCTGCCTGGTGAACGTGGACCTTCTGGCTTCCCTCTCAGCCTGAAATTCCTGTTGATTTTTCAGAGGTAGGGATGCTGGTGGGGAAACACGGGGGTGGGAGAAGGAAGCCTTAGCAATGCAGAGCCTGAAAATACCGAAGGTTGAAGCGAACGCTGCGGGGAAGCCGAGGAGGTCACCTCCTACTCAGGGAGGCCCCCTCCTCCGGCAGGTTTGCCTGGAGGCTTTCCAGGCCCTGTGAGCGGTGGCTCTGGCCCCTCGCACGCTGCGTTAACCTTTCTCCAAATACCAAGCGGTGCTGGAACAGGCTGTTTATTTCCAGACGCCGGGAGCGGCGGCGAGCGCTGCAGGCACGTGGGCAGAAGGCTGAGGAGTAGCTGGGTGAGCCAGGGTGGCTTTTGCACTTGATTCACATCTCGGAGCGGAGGAGATGGGAGCCTTGATGAACCAAAGCGGTTACCTTGATGTCAGCTGTGTTCTCCACGATGTCATTCTCCGCTCAGGGTCACTTATGTCTCTCTCCTCGAGTGCCATCCTCTTTTCTTCTTGCGGAAGCTGAGATTTCATAAATAAAAGCCAAGATTTCAGACAAAAGCTCCAGCTTGGGTCTGAAGCTGCCCTGAATGCCATGAAGCATCTGAGCATCTGGCTCAACGAGGCAATTAATTATTTCCTAGGTCATCTCGACCCTCTTCTACAAGGCCCTGCAGAATCTCACCGCTTGCAACAGGTCCTGTTCAGTGTTGGCGGGGAGAAGCTCTTGGATGAGCTTGAGGGTAGCAGGGGTTGTGACTGCAATGGAAACGGTGCCTGGGGAGCCCTTGCTGGTGGCAGGAGACCCCAGGGATGCTTTGTGCCTTGCAGGGTTCATCATGGCTGTGTAAATACACAACAGCTGCCGCGCAAATCTGGCGCTGCCTCACCTGAATCGATAGGGGGTTGGGTTTTTGAGGGCTGTTGTGCTTTTTTGGAGGCTTACGCTGCGGCTCTGCTGTGCCAGGGTCCGTGGCTTTGCTCCGTGCCTCACCTGGGCGCCCTTCCTCCTCACAAGAGACCATTGCTGCTCCTTTCTCCTCCAAACCTCATGGCCTGGCCCCCCACGTGGCAGTTTCCCCGCAGCCCTGGGCAGGGCTGGGTCTACTCGCACATCCAAGGATGTGTCCTTGGTTCCTGCAGCGCTTCTGCTTCTCAGGATTGGGGTCCTCCCCAGCTCCTGTGGTAATCACCACTAAGGAAGAGTTGGCTGTGGTCATTTGGAAGCATGTTTTATGGAGTGTTCCCACTCTCCAAAACTCAGGCCAGCTTCCCTCCGTGCTCGCTTCCTGGTGCTGAGTCGCCAGCTCTGTGGGCAGTCGACATCTGGTGCAGTGGGAGTTTTGTGGAAAGGGATAAGCAGCAGCATCGGGGCTTGTGAACCCCCACCAGCTTTTTCTCCTCTGGAGTAGCCAGGAGGGACTGTCTGGGGTTCCATGTAGCAATGGGAACAGGGTGATTCCTGAGTAGGTTTGGAATTGCCTGAGCCATGAGAGACATCTCCGGAATCGATTTCTAGTGCAGCTCTGGGGCTTGAGACCGCTCCAAGCGGTGGATGGGGCCAGGATGGATGCTGGTGCCCTGTCTGGGGCTGGCTTTGTGTCTTCTCGCTGAAGTCTGGAGTGTTTTTGAGTGCTGGGGGGAGCCACAAAGCCCCTTCTTCCAGGACAAGGAGGATTTGAGGAACAGATGTTGCCCATGGGGTTGAGCTGCTCCTTCAGAGCTGATGAGACACACCAAGAGCTAAACAAAGTGTTCAGCGCATGTTTGGGAAACTTTCCAATTTCCAGCACCAACTCTGAGCAGGCTGGAGGTACGGGCTGTGCCCGGTTCAGCAGCTGATGGAGAGACGCTGGGAACCAGCGCAGCTCTCGGACCCTTCCCATCCAGGCACCCCCATCCCACTGGAGATGGGGAGGGAGATCTGGAGGTCACCCATCCCGGCTGGCAATGGTGGTCTCAGCAGCACTGTACTAAAATGGTGTTTTTCTGGGAGCTCTGGCACACAACAAACTGCAGCTCACGCGACTTTTCAGAAACCTCTCCAAACAGCTCAGGAGAGCTCTGCGGATCCTGGCGGTGGTGGCACCCAACTCCCAAAGGTCACAAGTGACCTCCTAGGCTCTGGCTTGGCCTCTTTCAGCTCAGTGAGGTTGAATCATGTGCCACAAGGACCCTCCTGCCTCGCCAACCTTTGCCGGACTTTGAAGCCAGGGTGACAGCGTTTGGGTTTGGAGTAGGCTGGAGTTGCTGCTCGCTCCGTGCTCGGCTAATCTTGCTGGAGGTCTGGGGGACCTCAGCAAAGCTTGAAAAGCTGTCCCTCTGGGTGCAGAGCCACCTCTACAACCTGCATGTGGGTGGCTACTTCCCTCAGGGAGGGGGCTGTGCCAGCACCACGGGGCTATGGCAGGGGTCTCCACACCCCTCGCACTACCCTCCCGAGCTGAGCCCCACCAGTAGCAGGATGTGTCCGTCCTTGTTGTCCCGCCTCACCCTGAGTTTCTTTAATTACAGCTTTGGGAGGGATTTTCCCCTTTATTCCCCCAAATCTTCTCCTTAATTAAAATCCTCGATCTGGGCCAGCAGGAAGCAGCTGTTGCCTCTTTGCTGCGTGCTTGGGCATGTGTCAAGCTGCTAAACTGATTGCTGGCCACGCAGGGACAGGACAGGGGACAGCGTGGGGCTGGGACGGGGCCCATGCAGCAGTGGGGAGCACTGGTGGTGTCACTGTCCCACCTGGCTTCTCCAGGCATCCCGAGGTGACGCTGAGTGGAGCTGGCTGCTACGACCACCCTTGCTCATGGGAGGGCTGAAATCATCTGAGGTGTGGGTGGGAACTGAGCACGGGGTCTCTCCCTGTGGAGATGCAATCAGCTGGAGCATCAGTACCCCATGGAGAGGACGTTGGGCTCAAAATGAGTAATTTTTAGGTTTGTCCAGCTCCTGGCCCAGAGAAGGGCTGCAAGATGGAAGTGTGTGAAAGGTGCTCAGGGAAGCTGGGGCTGGGATTGTCCCTTGACCTCAGCTTGTTCCCTCAGGGACCTGCGAGGTGTCTGGCCAGGGGTAGCTGTTTCTCTTTGCTCCTTTCATTCCTGCACTTGTTTGTTCAGAGGAAGCACGTTGAGATCTGAATCCAAAGCTGCAGGATCTGAATCCAGCCCTGGCCCCTCGCAGGGCTCCTGAGACCCCCCTGCCACCCCCACATCTCCAGCCTCGCCACGGCTTGGGGTTGTTCCTGGGCATGAACTCCGCAGCTTAGTTATGTTTTCTCTCAGCGGTAGCCTGAAGAGGTGACTTTATCCCTCCCTGCCTGCCTGGGGCTGGTGTTTCTGCAGCGATCCATCATCAAAGCAACAGGGAAGTGTCAGAAACAATTAGTGAACTGGTGGTGTTAACTTTTTCAGAGACAATATGTCTCTCCTTAATGAAACTCGAGGAAAAGAAAAAAAGGGAGTGCTGACAACAGCTGTATTATTTCACCTCCAATTTACTGGCACATGGGTTTTTCATTCATGGATGAGGCTGATATGCAGATTTATTCAGAGCAGAGCAGGTACAGCCCTCAATGGATCAATTATTGCAGCACGCTTAGGAGAAAGGGACCTGGCTGAGCACTTGGCCGTGCAAAGCCAGCCTGAAATTTTGTCCCCAAGGTGAGCTAAAAGGCCAGTCACCTTTCTTTTCCAAATCCACGTTCTTCAGCTCTAATTTTGTTCCTGTTCTGGGCCAGGAGAGATTTCTGCTAATCTTTGTGGCTTGTGTCTCTCATGCACTTCATATGGGGTGGCCTGGGTGGATTTTTGGTCCTCTTTCAGCTCCCCTTTGCTGGGGGAGCCACTGGATGCAGCCCAGGGTGGCTTCACCTCCACCCTTTTTTGGAGGAACGCAGGGTGGAGGTTGGATTTATTTTATGGCCTTATTGAGGCAATTTCTTCAGGTGATGCTTCTCCAAGAGACCCTTAGTCCCTCTGTCAGATGGATTCTGGCTACTTGGTCACCATCATCATCCCTTGAGCCTCAGTGCCAACGGCAGAAGCCTCTTACTGGTGGTCTGAGTTTGGCCTCCAGGTGTGTTTGAAGCTCTTCTCCCTCCATGTACAGTGTGTTGTGGGTTCTCTCTGTGGTTTTTGGGGAGTCATCTCCCCCATGGTGCTGGGGGAAGACACTCTCTTGAAGCCAAGGACAGTTTCAGCTCCTTGCGGTGATGAGACCGAATCCAGGAAAAATACTGGAGGTCTTTTTCCCTCTCATTAGGAATGGAAGACGGGAGTCGTCTTTTTTTTTTCCTGGGTACTATACAACCAGCATGAATTATTTAGGAGAAAGCATCTCTCCAATAAATAATTTTTTTTTATGTGGCGAGATTAAATCTGCTTTTTTTTTTAATATAATAACAAAAGCAATTTCTCTCTCATAAGCCCTCATATTTCACACAGTAAAGAGAGCCCAGGCATCTATTTCTGTATTGATCAGCAAATAGGTCCTTGTATAGATTGAGTTCACCCAACCTTGTTTAATTTTGGATTCATTGATTCAATGCAAAGATCTAGATGAAAAGCAAGTGGGCTGTTTCCAGTGCTGGTGATGCTATTTTTAAATAAATCTAGTGCATGCTAAAATAAATATGCAAAGCATTTTGTAAGTCCCTACATGGGTGGGGAAGAGGAGACCAGATGTACTAAAATATTTAACAAACTTTTTTTTTTTCCCCTGATTTCTCGAAACGCATGTTTTATTTAGTAAACAGTAGTGAGATTTAATCTGATCTAATATTTGCTCCGACGGGCTGTCCTGCGCCCGTCGCCCTGCGCGAGCGGGTACGCGGGACCTTGAAGGAACAGTCTGCGCGGTGACATTGGTGCCACATTTAAATGCAAAGCTCATTAACCGTGTCTGGGATTTTTTGTTTGTTTCTTTCTTTTTTCCCGTTTTCACGTTCGTTACAAGAGCAAGAGATGAAATACCCATCTACAATTCCCTTTCATCTCCAGGCGTGTTGGTGGTGGTTTTTTTGGTGGTGTGTTTTTTTTTTTCCCTCTGTTGCTCAGATGACAAAGTTTCTCCTTCAGAATTTTATTTGATTTCAAAAGATGAGAAAGAATTAAAAGCATCTTGGGAGGCTGGGCTCACCTTACTCTGTCTGGGATCCTCCAGGGAGGCAGATGAGTGAACTGGCAAAGACTCCCAGCCCCAAGGGGTGAAGTTCATCCTGGGGCCGGAGCTTTGTCTCAGCTTTTCCTTCACCTCGGGGTGACCATCCTGCAGACCTCAGCCTGCTTTCCAAGGGAATGGCATCCTACCCCGGGCATGTGTGCGTGCCTATCTCCTTGAAACCCTCGGCTTTCAATCCAATCAAATTTAATTGAATTGTGGTTTTGATCACATCTGACGGGAGGCAGAGATCTTGCTGATAATCAGATTCCCACGGGTGACACGGAGACGGAGCTGGTGGAGGAGGGAGGTGAGCCGGGGGCTTTGTGTGCCTGTGCTGATGCCACTTGGTCCTCATGAGACACCAGAGAAGCTACGCAGCAGCCAGGCTCCATCTGCCCTGGGGTCAGGTCATGTTCTGGGGCTGGGTGAATCCACTGTTTAAGTTGTCTCAGTGGCAACTTGACAGGCTGTGCTGTTTCTGGTTAGAATTAAGCACTAATTTCCTTGGCAAAGCCCCAAGGTGACTCCACCTCACTGCAGCCAGGAGCTGTTGGGTGGGGAGCACCTCCAGCATCCCCTCCTGCTGCTGCTCCAGCACACGTGGTACCCAGCGTGACCTCATCCTGACCTGGCCGGTGTCTGTGTGTGGATGTGGGTTCAGCTCTGTCTCGCCTGCACGCCTGCTCCGTCGGCAATCGCCTGCGATTAATTGTGGGAATTCACGTGTGATTTACATGAATTTTGACTGGAAGCGCAGCTCCTGGGATGGGAGGGGGGAGGAATATTCCTCCTAGAGCTGTGCTGCCGCTGCTCCAGATGCCTTTCTGTCAGCAAGTGTTTAATTGGGCGTTTATTTTGTGTGTAATCTTGGAGCTAATGAAGCAGGCACGAGACCGTGAGCCTCGCACCGAGTCTGCAAATGCTGGAATGGACCCGTTGGTGTCCAAGAGTGGGTTTGTGCATCCAAAAGGCTGGGGAAAAAAGGAGACCAGGCAAGTTTTGGGGAGAAAAACTGTTCTCCCTTGAATTCAGCTGGATGAGAATCGTCGGATGACAGAATGTTTGGGGTTGGAAGGAACCTTAAAGGTCATCTGGTCCAACCCCCCTGCAGGGAGTAGGGACATCTGCAACTAGAGCAGGTTGCTCAGAGCCCCATCCAACCTCCCCTGCAACGGGGCCAGGGATGGGGCAGCGACCACCTCTCTGGGCAACCTGGGCCAGGCTCTCACCACCCTCGGTGTCAAAAAAATTCTTCCTTCTCTCTAGTCCAAAGCTCCCTCTCTTAGTTTCAAACCGTCACCCTTTGTCTTGTCCTTGTGCTTCTCTGGATTTTTTGTCCTCACTTTATATTTATCGCCCTGGACTAAAAGACTCAAGATTTTTAGTTTCAAAGACTCTCAGCTGCTTGCCTTTCATTGCTGATTGTTTTTTCCCCCTTTATACCTTATTTTCATAACTAGCTTCTTGAGAAGCACTAAAATGTTCAAATTATAGGAAAAAAAAAAACAAACAACCCAGGATGTCCTGGGCTGTGTGTCCCTGTGGCTGCAAGTGAGTGGATTTCTGGGGATGTTCAGCAGATTCCTCCTGCGATAAAGGAAATCAGACTTGATCTCAATTTTCCAAAGTTCCTGGCACTAATTGAAGGTGGCATCTCCTCTCTGTGGGCATGCAACTGTAGCTGAACTCATCTGTTCACCTCGGATGCGCTTGTTTGTGTTAATTACACCAACAGTTGTCAACAGCAATTCTGCCCCTTTTTTCTTTTTTAAGAAATTTTTTTTTTTTCTTCCCCCCGGATGACTTTTTAACACCTGATCTCTCTGTCATCAGTCCTCTCCTGGGACTGTTGAGCTCAGGCAGGACATACCGCACCCGTGCACTGATGCCATCCAGCCGGATGCCAGGTGCTCGGCCTGAACTCTGCCCAACGGGTGGTACATGGGGTGTGAATATGTCCAGCAGCCCCAGGGAAGGATCATGTTGTGTCCAGGATGTCTTGAAATCAAGAGAGGGTGATCCAACGTATCCTTCTAGCCCTATGTCTGCAAAGCTACAACTCTTTCCTTGGCCGTGGAGGTGACAATGGCATCCATTGCTGCTTTAAACAAGGCAGTGGTGAGGCTCTTCGGACCAGCGTGACTGGCTCTGGTGTGGCCAAGTAGAGTTGAACCCTGGCTTCCTCAGCACCCAGACTGGTGGGATTTGGGTGGAAGTGGCTGAACAATGTTCCAGGATGGCTTGGAGATGGAAGAGACTCATGACTACACCGCCAGAGGAGGGTGAAGCGATGCAGTTGTGGAGTGTAAATGAGAAAAGAGAGACTCTTGCAAAGCCCCTGCCGATGCAGTGTGTTAGCTTGGTGCAGAAGAGCGCAACAAGCCAAGAAACCCGAATGTCACGGCCGGAAGGGTAAGAGAACATTGCTAAGCCATGCAGCTGTCAAACACACCAATGCTGAGCCTGGAGGAGACATGAGGAGCCTGGAAAGGAAACGACGAGGTCAAGAAACTGAAGTGTAAGGTGGCAGCTAGAAATAGAAGGGACCAAGTGATATTTGTATCAGAGGTATCACAGCGAAGGCATGAAGAAATCCAGCCCTGAGACACTCAACTTCTCGTGCTCAAGCCTTTCCACTTAAACTGTCTGAATGCCTCTTCTCGGCTAACCGTGAGAGAGGACGGAGTCGAGCACTTCCTCCTGTCCACTGGTTTGGTTCAGATCACTAATAAGCTAATTAGTTGCTATGGAAATGTAATGTGCAAGAACTTTGAGGAGGAAAAATTAAAGGTAATTTTTATTTGTTTGGGCCCTGTTCCTATAGCAACAGGAGAACTTGTCACTGACTACCAGTTGGTTTCCATGGAGTTGGCTGCTAGTTCTGGGTTATTAATGCCTCCAAGCATAGAACAGCGCGACTTACCTGGTAGGACTTGCGGGTCATCCTTCACCACACAGGAACTTTGCATTTAGCCAAACTCCTGGCCTTGCTTTTGAGGTGGAGTGAGCAGGCTCCTAGAAGTTGTCTAGGAGCGTTCATCATCAACAGAGATAGTGCTAGAAAGATCCATTAGATTACACCTCCTTTGAATTCAAGACATCCTGGAATGAATAATCCATCA
The DNA here is from genome assembly GCA_013396935.1 of Baryphthengus martii. NCBI lineage: Eukaryota > Metazoa > Chordata > Aves > Coraciiformes > Momotidae > Baryphthengus > Baryphthengus martii. Next base: position 94,076 of record VWZK01017227.1, read on the forward strand.
CTTTGTAGCTCGTTTCTCTTGCAGCATTGCCTGATTTTTAATTGGATTTTCTCTGGGTTCGGCTTCCAGATGCTTGGCGTTGATCTGACTTTCTCTGGGAAATTAAAAAGTCTTTTAGCACCTGGCAGTTTTGCTGTAAAGGGACTTACTGTAATTAAGTCACTTTTCATCTCACCACAACTGGTTCTCCTGAACGAAGCCGTTTGTTTTCCTTCAGCCCCTCACCCTGAAGCATCACCCGTTTTTACACCCCTCTGAACAACTGGGATGTGGTTCCTGCCTTGTGGTCCTGTTGGAGGTCTGTCAGGGGTCCTCTCCAAACTCCTTCAGAAGATGAGCCTTGGAACCAGACCAAACACTCCTGGACACTAAAGGAACTGGACTGGGGGGAGAGCTTGGCTTTATGCTAAGTTAGAATTGTCCTTTTGCCAGTTCCCTCTGCAGCCTCCCGTAGCTGATAACTACCCAACAGGAACTAAAACATCTCTCTCCACTCCCCACTTACCAACCCAATACTTCACTTTGAAGGCATCAGACGCTTCTCTCCAAAGCATCCTGACCAATTCCAGCAGCCAAGGGAAGCTTGGGGCAAGTCCACGCAGCCTCCGTTGGCTTTGAGGGTGGCGCAGCTCTCCCCGAGGAGAGTGATCTTGCTCCGGCTTTGAAGGCAAATAAGGGGATCGGCGTGCGGATTAAACCTTTAATGGTACTTGGCTAAGTGCACCACTAGCGAAGGGCAGCTCCTCGTAACCAGCCCTTCTTCAGATCTCTTGGCAAGCTTTGCTCCTGGCCTGGCAGCTCTGCACACTGCGCTCACAGCTGCTCCTTCACCGTCGGTGAGGCACGACCCAAATGCCTCACAACGAGGGTGCAGGGAAGGCTGGAGGATGAGACTGAGCTGAGGAGGAAAGTCGTAGAATCATATCATAGAATACCAAGTTGGAAGGGACCTCAAGGATCATTTGGTCCGACCTTTTTTGGCAAAAGCGCTGCCCTGAGCAACTGAGGTGAGGTCTGGCTGGCAAACCTGGAGAAGCCAAACATTCAAGGCAGAAGAAAAGGCTTCATGAAAGAGTTCCTCTAACTCCTTAGTGCCTCTTGAATTACAGATAAATTATGTTAGAAATCCTTCTGCAAAACCTGTGTTTGTTCGTTCCTGCCTTTTTTTTTTTCCGATGGTGGTACCCGTCAAGGTAGAGCCTTGAAACGTCGTATTTAGGTAACTGCCAATGTTGGCTCTAGCACTGAGAATGACTGTTGGGTGGAGAGTGTCACCTGGATGAAGGGGGCATATCCACCTCACCAGGAACCCAGCTCCAGGTTGGGAATCCAGCACAGGGGACCCAGGATGAGAGCAGCAGCTTCCCAGGACGTGACGTGCTGACAATGCACTATGTGGCCCTTGTCCCAGGGTGGCTGCCAAGGTCTTGCTGCCCATTTCAATGTCTTGGTTATTTATAACAGTGATGTTCTTAGTGGTCATCTCCAACCTAGGTGCAGCCCATGACTCACGGGCTTCCTGTCCACAGCAACGCTACAGGCTGACTCATGGCTACGGAGGAGTCTTTCACCCTGACCCTACCGCCCTTTGATTTCACCAGACACCATCATGTGCTTGCGAATGAGAGGTCTCCATTTCAGGGCCGTGAAACCTGGCTGTTGTCCTGCAAAGACACACAGCAGATGGTGCTTCATCCCTAGCTTCACTGGGGTGTCCTCCTCTCTCCTCCTCTCTTTCTTCACTCCTGGCTGGCAAGAAACGATTCCCAGCTTGGTTTGATCTCCCAAGCAGGGCTTTGCTTCTCCTGTGCTGTTAGAGCCCCTTCCAAAATCAGCATTTTCCCACTTAATGTCCCAACCTTTCTGAGCCCAGAGCAGCCACGGCTCTGCACCAGAACAAGTATGTGGCCTCACCGAGGTGTGGGGAGGCAGCTGATGTTGGCCCTATTCAGCCCTCCAGAAGCTTTTTGAAGCAGCATCTGAAGAGGAGTCTGAACATGGAAAGGACCTGAGCCCTGAGAGGAGTGTAACCAGCCTTTGGAAGATGGCCCTGAGTCATGGCACTGGTGACAGTGGAGCTATGCCGCTTTGCTCTGAGCAGCTGGTGCCATCGTGGCATGGGAGGGGAAAGGGTGACACGTGCCATGTCACAAGGTAAGGCTGGGTGCCAGCCGAGAGAGCCTTGCTGGACCCCTCAGAGATGTGACTCCTCCTGTTATGTCTTCTCTTCTCCAGTTCATGCTCACGCTCTGAGGGGACAGGGTGGAGCCACCTCGGAGGGGTGTGACTGGAAAGGTGCTCCTGGCCGGTGAGGCCACCGGCATTGTGGCTGAAGCGCTGCGGTGAGCACTGGAGATACCGCCCAGCTCCGCGGTGAGGGTGGTGGGAGGAGGAAGCAGTGTTTGGTTTTATGACACATGAACACAAGTTTTTAATGTGAGTAACCTCCTGCCAGAGAATGGAGCCTTCTGCTGCACCCTGTGCTCCCAGGGGGGGTGGTGGAAGAGCAGCGGGGGCCATGGGTGTTGTGTCCCAAAGCACAGCTGCCACATGACAGCTGGCAGCGGGAAGGTGGCCAGGGAGGAGCCCTGTGGTGGGACAGGCCTGGGTGGCTACTCCTTGACACCAAGCGGCTCTGCCATGATTGCAACAGGCAAGTTCGGGTCGTTCTCCAACAAGTAGGCGAGACCTATTTGGGTACAGTATTGTCCCCACGTTCCGCTCCAGGTTTCTGCTGTTCTCTTCTGAAAGCAACCCTTTGGGATGCCCTCAGCCAGCCCTGTTGGGAGGTTCACTAGTGCTGAGAGGTCCAGGTGAGCTTGTGGTAAAGCCTGGGGTTCTTCCCATTGCTTACTTCAACTCCTCTTGGGAGCAAGCCCAGGTTGGATTTGCCCTGGATGAGAAAGCCCTTTTTCCTGTAGAAACAGCCGTAGCAGACCCCAGTGCTGCAAAACAGAGAGCAAAAGCATCTTGAGAGCTGAAAGACTCACTGGCAGCCTCTTCTACTTGGCCAGCTGTGGCAAGGAGGTTACATCTGCCAAGGGGTGTATCTCCTGTGGCCTCCTGTCCACTCCCCTCCCGCTGACGGCCTTGCCTCGCTAGGAACATGTCTTTCCAGGTGAGCATGGGAAGGTGTTTCCTGTGGAGCCACTAACCAGCGGTTGAGCAAGCGTTGCTGCCTCAAATGCAGGTTTTCCTTCTTCCCCAGCCCTTTCCCTGCTCTTGATCCTTCCACAGGGAAATATCTTCTCCAAGCTGCTGATGTTCCCTGGCTCCTCAGCCTCACCCATGAGAGCAGGGGACAAGTGGTGGTCAACTCTGGGCTCTGGTAGCAGAAGACAGTGGTAAGGGCCGGCTCTGCAGAAGTGAGATCTTCCTCCACCACTTCTCTGGAGGTAGGAACAAGAGACGAGCTCCAGGAGCCATCTTCAAAGTATTGAGGAAGAAGGAGCTGAGTGAGCGTGAACCCACATGGGTGAGTCGGGATGGGATGGGCAAGCATGTGTGGCTGCACTGGCTGTGCTTCTTCTCCTGTCGTGATCCAGGAAGCTCCTTGATTGCCAGGAAGGGACATTTGGAAGTTCAAAGGGGTGATCTCCAGCAGTCCATGCCTGTCAGATGTGTCCTAAAGGACAAACCAGCCATCTCCCGTGGGATCCAGAAGGGCTCGGAGGAAATCTGGGCATTCCCAATAACAAAGGAAAGAATGGATGTGGTGGCCTGGGGATTGTCTCAGTGCTCGAAGGGACTCCAGGTGGTTTCCTGGTCTACCTTGGGGCTTTGCTGGCTGGGCAACAAGGCGAGAGCAGGTGCTTGCTTTGGGGGGAACTGTTCCTGTGACACTTTTCCCTCACTCCACCCTTCCCTGGCTCACCAGCGACTTTGCCTTCCTGTTGCTGGAGGCTGCTTGCAGCACACAGGGCTACCTCTGATGGGATCCCCTGGAATTTTTGGTCACCAACAGGGATTTTTCATTTTACGTCTCCTATGACCTGCAGGGCAGGTTGTCCCGGGGCCGGCGGCTGTCTGCAGATTGCTCTGCGACTGTGCCGATGAGGTGCTTGTGGTGTCCGGGGTTGCAGGGTGCTGCTGCAGGGATCTGATTCTGTGAAGGACCCACAGGGCTGTGTCCCATCTCTAGGACACCCTGCTCTATTCTCCCTTCTCCAGCCTGTTTAAACTTTCATCAGCAAATCAGCTCCTGCGACAAAGCAAACATCCTTCTGTAAATAACCTGCACAGATGGGGCTTTATTTGAGGAAGCTGATGTGTACTGGCTGCAGAAGATGGTGCAGCAGGGTGCTGGGGTGGGAGCACCTCACCCAGCCCTGCCCTGGGCTTTACCCACGGCCAGAAGATGGCAGGGATCCCCAGATCTCTTAACTGGTACTTGGAGCAGAAGTGATCCGGGAAGTTTGGTTCTGCCATGAGAGAGATGTGAGAAAATAAGTCTGGTGGTGGTGGAAACCCGGATGGAGCCAGAGAGGGAAGGAGAAAGCCCCTGTTCCTCTCTTGGCTGCTTTTTGCCTCCTCTTGAGCTGCTCTGTCCTCCGTGATCAGAGCAGCCAGGTTTGAAAATGGAAAATATTAAAACAGGAGAATATTAAAATATTGTCAGAGGTCTCACCTGGAGAAACCCAAAGCAAATGGCTATCTGTGTTTTCTGAGAAAAACTGCTCCTCTTGGAAGCCTCTGGTGCTTTGACACCCTTGATTTTTTTTTATTCCCCCCACCATAATTATTGCCTCACTTGGTGTTGAACTGGCAGGAGCCTCCTGTTTCCTCAGAACCTAATTTTTCAGGTGAATCACTGTTAGCTGGTGTTTTTTTGCTGCTCTGACTTCAGCAGTGGGCCATGGGGGCTCACAGCAGCCACGGCCATGGCTGAGGGAAGAGGAGGTGACTTCCCGACCTCTGACTCACGAAGAGTAAGCACTCAGAGGAGGAGGAGGAGATGTGCTACCCTTGCGTGCCCAGTGCTTTGCCACCAGCTGGACCAGCAAGTTGGACTGCCCAGTGGTCCCAAGCTCTGGGGATTGGGGGAGTCTCCTCACCCCCCTCCATCTGCCCAGGGGGCAGGAGCCCTTTGCTTGCCACAGGCAGGCAGGCAGGAGCCCCAGGAGCCCTGTGTGTTGCCTGCCCCTTCCTCATGCAGAGCGAGCAGTTTTGGGAACAAATCGGAAACACAGTGCTCTATCTTGAGCCCTTTCCTGACCAAGCAGCAGAGCTGAGCCCAGCCAGCCAGGAGACATCTCCCCCAGCTGTGTATATATATATATG
>VWZK01017228.1:0-53937 GCA_013396935.1 Baryphthengus martii
GCCGCGGCGGCGTTGCCCGGTGCCGCCTCCTGGCCCCTGCCGGCAGCTGAAGCATCGCCTGACAGCCGGGGATGCAACCCCCTTGGCAGGGATGCAGCCCCGGTACCAGCGTCGGGTTGTTGGGGTGGCTTTTTTTCTGGAAAGGAAGGAAGGTAGGACAAGCTCCACATTAAGGCTGTTTGCAAAGTTCAGCCTACTTCCTGGCCTCCTCACGACTCCTGCTGGGAGCGGAGCCGTCTGGGAGCAGGCACCCAGCGAGGAAAGCTGCCTTTTAGCGACAGTGAAAAACTGGACACCTTTGTGTTTCTTTTCACACGCGGAAAAGCTGTGCCTTTCTGCGCCTCTGGCAGAAGTGGCTGCCAGCTAATAGCTAAACTCAGCACCACGTTCTGCAGAATACAGACTTGCCTTTATTGTGATACTTTAATAATTCTGCCAATCTTTTGCTTTTTGTCTGCAGAATCAAGTTGCTATTGTAAAGACCCACTGCTTGAAACTTCCCCAAGCCCAGTTGCCAGACTCATGATGCTGCAAAAACGTCAATACATACTGCCACCAAACTGCTCAGCTCTGCATTTCAGTGTAATGACTCTGGCAGAGATGCTGTTCCAATAGTCACGCAGATCAGTTGCAAAAAAAGAGGGCAGCCTCGAATCAAGGTCTATAATTCATCTGGACTGAAGAAAAAGTTTGAGAGTAAACTCCATTTATTTTGCAGGCTTAACTTCTTAATTTATTCTCCGGCCAGTTGTAGGGGTGTGCACAAGAGCACAGTTGTCTCTGTCTGTGTTGGTAGCATAGTTGTACTTCTGCACACCTGTAATTTCTTTCTTTCAGTGGAAAGAGTTGCTTCCTTCACTTATGAGGCCAAGAGGAGAAAAAAAGCAGCGTTTAAAATAGGAGCATCGCAGTAAATTCTGTAAATGACTCCTTCAGCTGAACATGTGTGAGAAGTGACAGTGTGCAAAAGTTAGATTTGTACTTCAAAACAAACAGCAAATGCAAATGCTGTAGAAACGAGTTGTAGACCTGTTCAACTGCACTGCATATCTATAGTCTGTCCTCATAGTTGTCTTCACAAAGTAAATACTTCTTGCTTCTACTCCATAACTCAAGAGCAGAAATCAAGAAGTCCAATGACCTTTTCCATAAACTAGCTGGGAATAGAGTAGCAGTTTGATGTTGTACCCATGTTTTCCATTTTGTGTCAGTTGCACACCCTTACCGCATGAACCACTGCGAAATTTAGAATTCTCTAAGTAATTACATTATTTAGTGTATTTTGTAAAGAAGTGAAGCAGTTCGCTCTTCCAGAAGAGCTGTATCACCTGCAAAATAAATACCCATAAATCATGAATTAACTGATGTTAGTGAAATTACTCTCCTCCCTACTTTCCCTCTATTTATTTATTTTTTTCTGATCAGACCTTAAGAAGGGTCTATGCATATTCAGCAGTCCGAGTTGCAGGATATGGTCCACCTGCTGTAATAGAACTGCATTGATTGTTCCTCCTATGTGTAAATGAAAATGAGTATAAACAATAAAACGCTTTACTGTGTTCTCAAGAGTGGTAGCAATTGTGTGACTGAAAGGAGTACTTCTTGATTTACCTGGTTTCTCAGTATTGACTTTTTTGGTAATGCTGATTTGATGAGTCACTCAAGAAAGCAGTTGATGAAGGCTCAAATTGCGAGCTTTGATCAGTGGTCAGATGTTTAACGGGCAGCTTTGATTCCATCCTAACCGTATTGTTAGGTATATTCCTTACTATTTTCATATAATCCCAGATTAAATTCTTTAGATGCTTTTTACAAATATTTTTCTTACTCTGTTAAAAGCAAACAGAACTGATTTTAACACTTGATGGACACTATAATCAATGCTCTTTTAAAACTGTATGTATGTATTCTAGATGAGGGCTCCTATAAGGACTGGGAAAATCTTACATGGAGGGCTGTTATTCTTTGGAGATGCATTCAAGTAATAAGGATTTATTTACCTAATTGAATAATAAAGAAAGAACCTGCCCCTCTGTGGCCTTTAAACTCCCTGTAACTATAAAGAGGAAGATGTGGTCATGGGCAGGAAAGAAGTGTGCAAGATGCAAATAAAAGTATTAGAAAATACACATTTTTTCAGAAACTTGAAGAAATCAAAAAGACTTGCCTCAAAATTGCATACTTCTAAAAAAGAGAACTACTATACTATGCTTCTAGAAAGTACCCTCTTAAATTATTAAAGACAAGCGTGATTCGAGTCACTATCTTATTTTGAAATGTTTATTTTTTTTTCATACATGGAATGAAAAAAACAAGGAAGATAACATCAAACAACAATTAACCTGTTCCAGTTTGTCATTTTCCAGTCTGGTAGAATGAATTTTGTTTATCCCAAATTCTCAGTGAAATCACTAGGCTTTTGTATGTCTAAAAAATGGAAAATTAGACTGCAAAATTAGTATTATCAGCGTTCCCACAGAGTTGAGTCTTCTGCCACTTCTACAGAGTTGTGTGACTCGGAGAGCATGAGGTTCAGGAGTTGGACTTTCCTGCTCCTCACACTGCTGGAGTGAGTATACTTTCATCTTCAGAAGCTGGCAGCAAGTACTCCTGGCTCACTATTGTGATGTGAAGATTTTGCTGAGAAGCTAATTCATCAAGAAATTGCCCTTCCAAGTTTATGCTGAGACGCTGAACTTTCTGCAAAAACACACTTTTCAGATAACCACTCTTGGTGCTGGGAAGACAGTCAGTGTGAAAGCTGTGCTGAGTGACCTGGGGCCTGGGAAGAAGCAGCTAGCTGAAGCCCTGCTGAGATACCTTCCAGTTAAAGGCCTTGTGCTACCTGAGCAACATCGTCTAGTTCAGGAAACGTTCCTGCAGGGAAATAGTTAGAATGAGGACACGCATCTGTTCACGGTGTAAGGGAAGAAATGTAGCGCAAATATCACTCAGTGCCAGAAAATACAAATATGTAATGCGCGTTTCAAGATTCACATAGTGTGTTTTAGGACAGGAAAGGTGACTCAAGTGAGCTCTACTTCTTTGTGACTTTTTTAAAAGATAAAAGATGTTAAGGTTCAGAAATGTGGCAGTAAACTCTCTCTGGAGAGGTCTAAGGATGTTACTTTCCTGCCTCTCCACTCCCTTGCTGTGTCTGGTCACTGTGCTCTGCCTCTGGATGGGGAAATTTTCAGTAGGAGAGGCTGTCCTTTCTGTCCATCCCCTATCTGTACTGTGGAAGCGACTCAGAGGATCCTCCCTCTTGGCATTGCTTTTTCACAGGAACCTCTTCGTGACTCTATGCATCCAAAGGTACTTAAGCCCATGCTGATCTTTCATTACAGAAGCAGCATGCCTTCCTCTTATCTATTTATTTGTTGCTTTGGGTTTAGATGTTGTCAAATTATGTTGTTGAGACAAATCTCTGCTGGGCACTGAGGTTTGATGTTGATCACACATTTGCAAACCTCATGCTTCTCACCTTTCATGGTAAGGGATGTGTGCATGATAGTATTGCTGACTGCAGGTGTTGTGAGACATAAGACTTCAAGAGTAACTACAGTTGTGGGAGTGGATGTTTGCAGTCCCACAGCTGCACTATTTTCCTAGTATTCCTCAGTTTTTCTTAAGAGGCATTTCTTACTCTTCCAATTAATAAAACACAGATGTGGAATATAGAAATTAAGAGGGGAAATCCCTTAAAATGCACCTTCACACAGCCGTGCAGCAGCCTGCAAAATTCTACCTCTTCTACATGTGTAAGAAAAAGAAAATGCCTTGACTAATGCATCAAGGCTCCATAGGACTAAAGGGATTTCAACTAATTCTCTGGACATTTATACTATACTCACTGCCACAGCACTTGAAGAAGCTAGTCTGGCCTTCAGCCTCCAGTGGGGCCACTTAGAGCCGGGATCCATTTGGAGCAGCCGATTTACAAACTCCTCTGTCCCTGCCTGCGAAAAGCCAATCTACCTTCCATTAGCAGAGTACTCCCATGACTTTCTGATTCACAGCTGCTGTCCCATGCTCTCTTGGTCAGAAAGAACTGGATATTGTCAGAAGTAAGCACTTTTACCTGAAAATCCAAATCACTCTGAAGCTATTCTTTCAGGGAATAAAGTAAAAAAAAAAAAAAAAAAAAATAAAAAAAAAAAAAAAAAAAAAAAAAAAAAAAAAAAAAAAAAAAAAAAAAGTTTTAACACTGGAGAGCAAGCATGGGGATTCGCAGCAGCAAATAAGGCTGAACAGAGTGGCTGAGGGCAACTCTGTATTCAAATGGTGAAATCGCATTCAAATTGAAATGTAGCAGAGACTGAAGAACAGTTTTCTCCACCAAAGAGAGCCTGTAGCAAAGAAAGAGGGCAAGGAAGTCCAAAATCTCCCAAGTCTGGACCTGGGTCTAAGGAAAAAACCTCCTATATTCTCAAGACCCCAGCAGACAGATGAGCAAACAAGTTTCAGAGGGAAGAACCATGACCAGAGACATGCAGGAAAATTACAGGTGTGCATTTATTCAATAAAGTAGATGCTAACTTCTTTTTGTGTGTTGGGAACCTTTTTGTCTTTAGGGGAACCACACATATATGAGAGATACCCTTAAAATCCTGCCTACATCAGGACAGAAAGGTTTGTGATTCCTACTAAGAGATTTTATTTACATATTTCAACAATTAGTTCCTAAACCAAAACACAGACACAGGTTGAGTAAACTCTCCTAGCAGTGAGTCTGGGTGATGATAATTATGAGCATGAAACATTTAAATGCAGAATGAGCATATAGAAAGCCAAGCAGAAAATGAAGCTTTTTAATCAATCACATATTAAGCTTGAAAGTTGTAATATAACAGCCAACTCAGTAGGTGAGGTGAAGAGGAGATCCACAGGATATCAAATTTTCAATATAGAGATCAAAATCTCTTACCTGAGTCATTTTCAAGAACTGGAGAAAGAAAATCTTTGCTGTTCTCTGAGATCAAACTCCTTGAAGTCATCCTGATAAAGGAATGACTTTTTTTTTGTCTTTATACAGGTAGTGCTTTGAAAGCCACAAAACAGACAAAGTTCGTGACTGCAGGGCTTTAACTGAGTAATCACATGTTCTGTTTTTTTTAGGCTAAATGGTCCTAGAAAAGTAGGAAAGACAGGAAGAGAGAATGATTATGTAAAATAACCCCTTTTCAACATTTCTTTCCTTATATGGAATCAAGGCAAAAAACTAAAATAACAGGCAAAAAAAAACCTGAAAAATTTAGGCATTAATGAAGTTACATTAGATTTCAGGCATATATTTAGGGTAGAATGGGGCAAAAATAATAAATACATTTCCAGAATTCAGAGAAACAGAAATTAAATTAGAATTTTCCTTCCACCCACGTACCTCAGGGGTCCCACTATCCTAATATTAGTTTCGTAATACCATTTCTAAAAACCTTGATACTCCCAGATATGTTCAAATTAACATTTATTAATACAGTTGTACCTACTTTTATATTAAGAGAAATGCTTCCCAAGCTCATTCACTCTTTTCTTCCTGTGGATTTAAAATTTCAGTTACTCCATGTTCTTTTCTACCTGCATGCTGTGTTCAAAACCTGAATCTCTGAATCCAATGCCTTAAATGATGAGAAGCATTGTTTTCAAAAGGAGTATTAATATCAGTACATTTAAGAGAATTAGTGTAAAAGCAAGCAAGGTTCCTCTTTCCTATCCAAAGAAGAAGGCTGTCCTTCTCTGAACTCAGTTCCTAGAAAAATCTACTGTAGATTCGAAGGACACGGATATGACATAAGCTGGACAGTAAACCAGCGCAGTCATACAAAACTGCCAAGTGTTTGGGCAGCAGAAAGAAAGAAGTAAAGCATTAGTGCTAAACTTGTACTGGGATGGATCTCTCTAACTCACAAGGAACATGCCAAAACTGCTTTTAGTTGAGTCCAGAAAAATTTAAAGGATCTGTCAGGGAGTGAAGGGTGAGAATAGTTTATAGGTAAGAGAAGAAATCTACATTACTCCCATGGACTCTCTCTCACCTGGGGCTGGATGGCCCTGGCTCAGGGCAGCTCTGACACAGGAGCCATGTGGCCATGGATCTGGCTACTGGAAGGACTGTGTTAGGGAAGCCAAATCCAGTAGCCTGGGAGAGGTGAAGCTGCGTAGCTCCATGCCCCAGGTACAACCAGTAGTGAAGCTGAGCGTGTATTCCCAGGTACATGCACACACACGTGCAACACGTATATACACATTGCTGGTCACACAGGTTAGCACAGACAGACACACTGTGCTCACAGCAGCACAAATAGCACCAGTGACTGTATAGTGCTCTCCTCTCTGGATAATCAGGATGGAGGTCCACTAGTAAGAATATATGTATACATATGCACACACACATATATATACACACATATACACAAGGTGGATCTCTCCAGCTGCTGGGCTCAGACACTGGATCCCAGTGTCCACAGTTGTCTGCATCTGTTTGCTGTCAGACCTCCAGCCACACGTACGAACACAAAATAGAGACTCTTATTCAAGAATAGTGTTAGAAACAGTGTTTAAGAAGAAGACATAACAGACTGCACTAATCTGACAAAGAGCATACCCAGGCAATCATACAAAACAGCCCTTGGTTATAAAGATCAGACCTTTTATCCTTTTATCCCTTTATCACTCTGCCGTGTCATTTGTTTCTACACTTGTTCCTCCTGCAAATGACCTTGAGCCCTCCCTTTCCCCACCTTTAATTCCTCTCACTAAACATCCCAATTTAAGTCTTGTGCTAACCCCAAAAGCTCTTCCCTTGCATCTTATAGTGCATCCCATACCCCTAGGTAGTTATCTCCCCAGTCCAAAGGTGTTCCTGTTGACTCATGGTGATGGTTTCCATGCCTGGACACAGAGGCTCCGGGACAACTCCAGGAAGGATTCAGACAAACTACCTCCTGCTGAGTCCTTAATTTGTATCCTCCAGAACCACCCTGTGCTCTTCTGGGCCTGTGGAGACCGGCCTTTGATGGCTCTTTATCCCCTCCGTGATGGATCTGGGAGGAGATGAGGGAGGGTGTTATTTGACTTTCCCCACCTGCCATTGTCTCTGTGCTCCTTTGTAGGGGTGCAGATGAGCTTATTAACATGTAACCTAACATTTTATCTCTTTCAGGAAAAAAAAAAATGAGAAGGGAAATAGCTGGCAGACACTGTTCCAGTCAGAAGACTAATTGTCTAATATAGGTTCAACTAATTAGAATGTCAGAAACTAACTAACAAAATATAGCAAGAGCATAAAAAAAAATCTATTGTGAAGTCTTCATGCTGAATGAATGCATAGACACCATGGGCAAAGCATGATTATTTAGATGGTCACTAACCAATCTTCAGCAGCTCACAAATGAGTATTTCAGAGCTATTCTCTATTTCAGGACCTTGAAGAATAACTATCATTGTGTGTCAGGTCAGAGTTAGATCTCGCATATCCTAAGTTTAGATCTTACATATCAGATAGCTAGATCTGAAGTGTCTTTTGTGCAAGATTTCTCCCTTTGAATTCCACGCTAATGGGAAAAAAAATTGAAAGAGTCATCATGACAAGTTAATCAGTCTCTTTCATTTATATACTTGTGCTTTGGCTAAAATTTTAGTAGGAGCTACCATTAGTTAGCTCCTTACGAGATAACAAGTAAAGGACTGCACAAGTGTTGGTGCCTGGGCAATGTACTCATATAGTTAAATATAATTCTGAGCAGTATATTTACATACAACTAAATCAATCAACCAGATCATTCCTCGTTTTCAAATAAGAGTAAGAGGTGATCTCTAAAGTCTGTGATTCGGAACCTCACAGGAACCCTGGGGAGAGGCGCTGTCCTTCTCTTGGGCAACAGCCAGGTCCCACAGATGTGTATGAGACATACACTACTCAACATTTTCACTAGAGAGGCTGGAAAATCAGTGAGTAAAGGCGAGTGATGCTGAGAAGGTCAAAATAATGTAAGATGATAATGTAAATAATGTAATAATCCCGCCTATGAATGCACAATGAAATCGCAAAAAGACTTCTTTTAGATACACTGGGCACACTGTTCTGTGAAAACGACTGCAATTAAAAGAGCAGACAAAAGATTGCATATAGAAAACAAGGCAGAAGACAGTGTTGTTTCACCTTGTGAATTCCTGTGTCTTCTATCCTGTGTACTACGAGAAGGTCAAATCTGCCTCAGAAATTATATAGTAGAACTAGGAAACATGCAGAAAAAGAGAAGTGTATCATCAGGGTGTGACTGAAGCCTCTTTTGGACATAAGCAACTAACTACACTCCTGCACTCTAACTATGAATATAACTGAGATGGTGCTTGAGGCTTCCTCTTTGTCCCATGCAAGGACAACTCAACAGCGAGGCAAGCAAAAGCAGGCACATTTAGAGTATAACCATTATTACAGGAAACAGCATGTTTCTAAAAGTAGTTCTGCTCAGTCTGATTCCACTGTGCCTGAAAATCCCCGGGAAGCATTTCTGATGCTTTTCTTGTCTCTAATTGTACTGAGGAATGCTGATTGCCCAGTCCATCCTGCCCCACTTCTGGACTGGACAGAGAAGAACTAAGACCCTTAGCTATTCTGCCAGTTTCCTGGCCATGACTCCTCTGTGAGGTGCTAAGTTGCAGCTAAAAATGGACACTGAATGGTAAAATAATGATTGTATTCAAAGGAACTACCACCTTAGGTCTTTCAGAGTGGACATCCAATGAATGAGGTTTCTGGAGCTGGTAGACTGCTTTGAAAATTTAGGGCCCAGTTCCTGATGCTCTGGATTATTGAGTGGATCTCTACACCTACAGAATAACTGAATATTTGAAAAAATAATCATCCTGCGATTTCTCAGAACTGGGGACTCCAGGGTACTATAAAGAAAGAAGGCTCAGACACGCTTCTCTCTATTCATCTATATACAATTAGAGAGCATTAGCTTTCATTTATGAAGGAAGGATTTTATCTCTTCTGTCTTTAATTAAATCACAGACCTTCTCACCAGTTCATAAATTTGCACCGCTATAACTCAGCTTCCACAGAAAGCAATTGGATGTCAGTACCCTCTAGGATACTCTTGCCCAACTAGTTTTTTAAACTGCAGTATTTATTTCAATTAAACATGAGTTAGTAGTAGTGGGAGTTTTACATTTTGCTATAGGAACAGTGAATTGATTTCTGCCTGAATGACAGGTTTCAGTCACACTTCGATTACAGCACACAAAATATTCTAAGAGTTTGTCAGCAGATATAATTGAGTTCCTTTAATCAGGCTTATGGTAAGATCCTAAAGGGATTCCACCAGGCTTTTTCAAAGCTGCATGGTTACTAGTTCATTTAATAGAAGGAGGTGCTTCACATTCCTTCAACTTCCTTTACATACGGGATTTTTGCCTGAGTAATGTATTTGGATGAAATCCTTGAATTGGCTAGAGACAATACTCCTTCTTAAAGGATAAGAATCCAGACCCATCATTAAAAACACAGTAGAAAGAATGATGTGGTGTTTCCCATTGCATTTATTGAAGCAGTTGTTGCTTCTAAGCAGAAGAGCAACACCGGGGTTTGTATAGTTGAAGATTAGTTTTATAAGAAAAAAAGTGGAGATTTGTAACGCTTTTAAAGTAACCCTAAGTGTTCTCTTCAGCTGATTGAAAAGGTGAAGTTTTCAAACTCACCTTTTTCAAACCCAAGCTTTGTGCCCTTCACTTTCCAAATATCTTATGTATTCCTAAAAAAAATGAATTATGAAACTTAGAGTTATGAGGAAAGAGTATCAAAAAGGAGCATTAATACTGGCAAGGAAAATTATATCTTCTCTAAAAGATCACCTGAATGTGACAGTAGCTTTTTATCTGATGGACTTGCATGTATCAACACAAGTGCTTCTAAGTCTCAAAGAAAACTTTCAGGGCTAAAAGACTCATTTAGCTCAAGACTTTACATACTCTGATACACTAGATTAGTAAAGAAGTGCCATTTTTCAGTACTGTTGTGGAGTTCATGTTGGCAAGTATTGATTTCCTTCAATATCTGAGATTACTGCAATTTTACTTTCATGTAATGCATAAAATGCGGCTCCCTTTGACTGAGGGAGTGTGTAGTCCATTAGTGAGCAAACATCACTACTTGGCAATGATTTTAGACCCCTGACTGCCAGTAGAGAGTGATGTTAGAGCTGTAAATCAGTCAGCAATCTGGCCAGAAAGCTGTGGACCTTCAGGAGTAAACACAATCATACATGTCAATCAGCTTTGCTTGGGCTATGAGTTACACACCATGGAGGGGGTGATGTGACTGCTCATCCAGCCAGCTCACTTTGCTGACTGGAACTGCTGAAGTTCAAGATCTCGTCCAGAGAGCCAGGCTACCCCACATAAGGCTGAGAAGGTCCTATGAAATGCTGACAGGGGCAGGAGTGGGATTGACAGGGCTGCTTTTCTGTTCTCTGCCATGGTAGCCCACCTGGGGTTAGCAGGGGTGCCTGAGATGGCTCCTACTGCTGCTGTGAAAGAGGTGTGACCAGCTCCTGTTTTCTGAGACGAAGGCACAGGCATTTGGGAAAGAACTTGGCAAACAGCTCAGAAATAAGGAAGATAGAGAAAAATGTGTTTTCCTTTATTTAGTTGGCATCAGGCAGAAGCAGAACAGGGTGCCTGTCTGAAGGACAGCTGATGTTTAGTACTGGCCATGCGTTTGAGTGTCTGGACATTTATTTCATGATGTTTTCAACAAACGAAACAATAGATAGATAAATGCATTTTTATTGCTTGACCTCTGTGAGCAGCTTAACAGCTCATTTTCCCATCCTCACTGCATTTAAGAAGATGTTTCATGAATTTCATCTTTCCATGCAGTGCTGAAATTCAGGGTGAGACAATCTCCCAACCTAACTGCTGAGACCTCCTGCCCCAGGGAAGATAATTTCTGTTTTATTCCCCATGTTTTGCTACTCTTTACCATTACAGGAGACCTGAGACTTTGCTAGCCTCATTGGTTGCCCAAGCTGTATTTCACACTGCTCCTCCCCTGCACCAACTCCATATCACCCACCACAGCACTCCTGTCATGGGCACTGCCCCTGCTGTGTCCACCGTGGGGCCCTGTAGCAGTGTGCTGCCCAAGAGGGACTATCAAGTGGATGTGAGAGAGGAAGAAAGAGTTTGTTTGGTTTTGACCTGCTAAGCATCCCTGAATAACTCTGTGCCTTAGATCCCCCTGTTAAGGAAGACAATTATACCAGTCGTCTTCTTTTGGGGAAATAAGCATTATTATTATCCTATACTTTTCTGAACATGTTTGTGTCAGTCCTAGGAGAGATGACTTCCAGTGAAGTAGGAATTCATTGATTAAGCCCTCAGTGTTTCAGAAATGAAAATGATGACAGTTGTAGCCTCCCACTCCATGCACAGCTGTAGAAAACATGATACAGGATGACAGACAGGATTTTTAATCCTTTTGGCTTTCAGATGAAGTTGTTTTCTGGCCTGTTGCAGGCCAGACCTCAAGATTCAGAACCCACAATGCTCTTTTAAAGTCCTGTCACATCCCTCTTCTGTGTATCTCAAAGTGTACCTCTGCCATGAGCTGCCTTTTTCCGTGTTTCAGGATAGAGTGCAAAATGATACTGAGAGCAGCTGTTGATTTACTTGCAGTCTGACAGATAGACAGCAAAATACAGCTGATATCAGAACCCAAACCTGTGCAGAAATCTGTATCTTTACTGCATAAAGTGATGGAAAGTGATGGATCTCTTCATTACCAGGTAGAGCAGTCCACTAGTCTTCTAGCTTGCAACTTCATAGCACTGATAGTGATCTTCAGATGTGAGTGCCACATGCTGTCTCAGGGTCCCTGGGGTCTGCATATACTCTCCTCTACCTTGCCATATGCTACAGAGCTTTCTTAACTACATTTTATCTGTTATCAGCTCTCAAATCTTCCCTAAAGTGGCCCAGGATACTGATTTTGAGGAATGTCAAATCTGGATGGTTAAAATGTGTTGTCATTAAAGAGTTACCTTTTAAATCCTCTAAGTCAAGTTAAAATAAACAGAAGTATTTTTATACATATGTCAACATTAGACAATAGAGTGAAAGAAGCTTTACAAAAATGCATGTGTGCAGAAGTGCAAGGAAATAGCTCCACACTTACAGGTCACCTTTATTAGCTTTAATATTCTTCCTTGCCCTGCACATTTCAGCCAGGAGACTCACAACCATCCTTAGGGATCCACTTGTCTTTTGTCAAACTCCAGAAATGTCAGATCCCGCTTTTTTCTTTGTGTTCCAGACATGTATCTGGACTTCACAATCAGGTCTAACTCCTTGGAGTTAGACAAGTGCCAGTCACTCCCAGCAACTACTTTGTCCCACTCTTAGCCAGGAAAGAGTTCTGATTCCTTTTTGACTTCCTGACAAAACTGTTATCTCCTCCCTCTAGCTTTGGAAGTGCTATTTTCCTTTGGGTGTTGAGCTGGTGTAGTTCTTCTCTTGGTTTAGACAGTAAAGTCAGTTCACTGGGATTTCTGTGCTTGACTAAACCCTTGGTGAATCATGAATCCACTGGGAGTGCTGTTTTTCTACAAGGTAGTCTAGAGAAGGAAGCCTTTTCATCCATTGATCCTTATTTTTCATATATATACATTAACCATCATACTGTACACAGCAATACAAATACAACTTGATATGGTAGAAGAAAATCCATGCAAGCAAAAGCATACATCTGTATCTGCATTACTCAGATTGATACCTATTTTTATTTGTTCAGAATGACTAACGGATCTAAAACCAAATAGTACCTGTAATATTTACACTATTCATTGGTTTACATATGTGTTTTAAGATGGTTGTTAAACAGGCAGGATGAATGTGCTAATTGAGAGACAGAGTTGCAATCTTCATCACGGAATCTTAGGGAGGAGAGATGAGGGGAGAGTAGTTCTTTGTTCCTCCTCAGTATTGTGTGACATCACTTACAAGCAGAGAGGAGGAAAGCTTTCTGGCAGACATGAGACATTCTGCTTTGAGATGAGTCAAAAGGAGTTCGCAGCCTTTGCCCTGTGCTCTTCCATGCCCAAGTAGGTGTGAGTGTGGGGAGGGAAAGCTTGTGGCAAATGCAAGAGCCACCGTGACAAAATCATCCTATCTTAAGAGCAGCAGAAAGGTTCCAACTAAATCTGAGAGAAAATGAGGTATAGCATAGCTGCTGTTGAATTCAGTCAGGGAGAACATCTATTGTTCAGTGTAATCTTAATGATGTCATTACCATTTTATCTTTTATAATTTTATTCCATGACTGAAAACCTATTTTTCTTAAGTAACTTTCTTTTAACCTATAATCTTGTCTAGCAATAAATCTGCTTAGTCATCTGACATATAGAAAAGCATTCCTTACTTGCTACAAATCTTAAGACTGTGCCGGTGGACACCTTGAAAAATTGCTGAGTTATCCAGTACATGATGTTTCTCTTGTCTAAAAAGCAATAGGATAAATCCCCATAGATGTTCCATGGTAGTTTATCATGAGACCAAGGAGAGGAAGAAATGTCTTCTTGGGACCAGTGATGACTAGTGAAATTCTCTGTTTGGCAGTAAAAAGCCGGGAGTATGACTAGTGGGCTCCTAAATGGCTTTTAACTGAGACCAGACATGACTGTAGCCTGTAACTTTGGGGTAATAGTACATTTGAGGTTAAATGTGCACTCAATCTCATCTTTCAGGAATACTGAAATAGTCATGATGTCACCTTTGATCACTATATGTCTTTTTTCTCCCCAGCACTTTTTTTTATTATGACTGGAAAATCTTTTCATATGTCCAGTCCTCCTCTGTACATTAAAACAGAGATTAGCTCAGCTGGGGACCACATTTCAAGTGGGGATTTTAAGGCCCACAATAACATAAGGTCAAAAGGTCCATCCATTGAAACGTTGTTGATTTGGGGTTTTTTTGCAGTCAGTAGTGATGACACAATGCTATGTCAGAATTATACTTAGACCTTCCCAACTACATAACTTGCCTGGCCACCTATCTGTTGCCAGCTGGGTGCACAGTATGCCTTCCTGGGAAGAGACAAACTCATGAATCTGGAGCTACAGAAAGAAGCCAAAAGGGCTTTACCTTCTCCCTGAGAGAAGAGCAACATTAGTAACAATCTGTGCAGAGTATGAGGGTCAAAAGAAATAAAAAAATAAAAGAGAATATTTTCTCTCTTTTGGTAAATAAAAAAGAAATGACTGTTCAAAGAGTAATTCAGGATGTTATCTGAAAATAATTACTTAGACAACAACATATTGCAGCCAGACTACAGACATCATAACCAAATGAGGAAATATTTTATCAGTGAGTAAAACATCTTGTTTTGGAATTCATTGATAGCACTCAAGTTTTTCTAGCTGCTACTTTTCCCTCAAAAACTATTATATAAGATCTATGGAAGATAAAAAAATCTATAGTGAAGAATTCTTGTTTTAGAAGAGCATGATACAGACAGGAAAAGGTGACAACATTTGCCTGAATGTACCTCTGCCCATGAATCAGACTCTGAGTAGGTGCAGCAACAGATGGCTTATACAATTTTGCTAATTTATTTTAGTATCAATACTTATAGTTTACTTTTTTTCTGATCTCTCTTTGATTACATTTAGCCCAGGCCAGTCCTTTCTTTCCATCTTTGTACAGTCCTTACATTAAATCTTCCCTTCCTTCAATTTTATTTAAAACTATGCCTATTAATAATGAACTCTCTTTCAGATGAGCTCTTACTTTTCTTAGTTATTCCCCATCTACTATAAGGTTATTTTAACTTTTTATCTCAAGCTTACATTGACCATTTGATTTTACAGTTATCAGCTAGGGAGTCAATGGAAGGCTTGATTTGTATCACTGGACAGATGCCATGTGCTTAAACCAGGGAAAACACTGAACACTGATAGTTGCTGGAGGGGAATGGAGTTCTGATGACTGGACTGAATTTATTCCAATGAAGACATATAATAGGAGAAGACTTAAAGTGTGGGACAATCTGATAGCTATTGCCTATGGGAGAGGTCTGGACCTCTGCACCCTGAGGGACTGAGTGTGACAGCTATTGTAAGTCATGCAATAGAAAATGTCAGTAAAAGTGTTATCAAGAGAAGACATCACTGTCAGGTAGTCTCCATTTTAACAGAAAGCTCACACAGTGTTATAGGGTATAGATTTAATCCTAAACTAAGTTTTAAATATATAAATCTATCACAGTCCTATTGAAGTCAACAGTGAAATTCTCACTCAATCACATGGTCCAAAGCAGGCTTCTCAGGTAAGAATATGTCTGACTCTTTTTTGGGCAACAACAAGGAAATATGTACCACAGCTGGAAATGCCAGGAATATGAGATGGTTATTTTTTAAATCCTCACCACAGGTTTGGCATAGCCAGTCTCATATCACATGGCTTGTAGCTGAGGTGGAAAAGAAGATTCCACACTTCAGCCTGCAGAAAAGGCCAAGTAAACAAGCTGGGTTTTGGAGTTCAGCTGCTAGCAATCTAGCTGCAGATTTCAATGGATATTTGAAATTGATATATTTTGGTGGGGTGTGGAGGAGGAAATCTGAGGTAAAGTTGTTTACGTGAATCTGGCCTTTAAATGTGAAAACACGGTAAAGGAGTGAGGATACATCACTCACAAAGCCTTGAGAGAACTCTAAGCAGCTTATGTTTGTTGTTACAGAATACAACAAGAAGAATGGCATAGTCAAAACAACAAGCTAAAAAAACTAACTTTGCAGCTGACAGGCTAGAAGCAACGCAACATGGTGTTTGTCAAAGCCAGAGAAAAGAATATTGTGGGAAGCAAGTAAGGAGATAGTGAGTGACGCGGTTATAAGTTTCAACTGTTAGGAAGTGTCATGTAGAGAGAATTTCAAGGTGGACAAAGATAAGGAGGTCTAATATAAGATGATCCCTAATAGTAAGTCTTTGTGGCATTTCCCACGTGATAAAGTTAAAGGTAATGGGAAGAAAGATGGGATTTTGCTTTGGACGTGTTGCACTTAGGCTTAAAGTCTTAGAGCACTAAGAGGAAATGTCAATGCAACAGACTATTAGTTTAGTTTGAGTTAAATGAGAGATGTCTATGGATGGGTAATAAATCTGTTGGTCACTGACCTAGAGAGGATAGATGCTTTTTTTCTTTTTATTTACCATTATTATTATTATATTACTTACAGGCAAAAAAAGACAAATGTAGAGGGAATAGGACTGCAGAGTTTCTGCTGAGTACTGCATCATGGAGAAGATGAATAAGCACCTTCAGAGGTCTGCTGCAGGAGCAATTGCAGAGGGAGGAGGTTAAATGGGAGAAAATCAAGTTACAGACACCAAATGAGAATATTTTGCTGATGACAAGAAGACAATAATAGGATGCGTCAAATACTAGTCTTGCTATCTAAGGATATGACTAGAGGCTGTCTTGAAAGGATTTTTACGGAAGCACAAAAGGCACAGATTAAGTTGTAGTGAAGAGGAATCTTATGGTGTAAACAACACTGGAAAATGGACCACTAGTGGTGGAGTAAAGAGGGAGTCTCACTAAGTTGAAAGAGACTAAAGCATGGGGGGGCAACAGCACTTCTCTTTTATCTGTCTTGTCTCTGTTGCACATATGCTTATTAGGTAAAGGTTTATTTCCTTATGCTTGTATGTCTCTTAAATGGAGATTTTAGATATTGCTCTAATACACCTAACAGTAAGGTGACCAAAAATCTATTTTATACCTCTAGAAACTATCTATTTACCGTCTATCCATATGTACTGTCATCTCCACAAGAGTAGCCTCAAAATCAAAAAAAAAATAAAATATGTATTTAGGGATTTTTTCCAAAATAAATATTTAATCTTTCAAGTTCTGCTATATCATTTCACCTGTGACAGCTTCTAGATGCAGCCTTAATGATGGATGAGGGACATATCATAGTAGCACTATAGCATCAAAGGCATGGAACTTCAAATGACACCAGTGCTGTGAGGCAATGCTACTGCAGATTTTTGTATCTGCAATGACAGCCTTGTGCCCTGTTCTATATGGACAGGACGTTTTCCAATACCATTCTATGATTCTATGATTCTATCTTCGCCACTCTCCAACACTGTCAGAGCTCAGATAGAAGTATCTGCAAGGCCTTTCTGCTCCATGAGGCTATGAGCAAAGGCTGCAAACAGGCCATGCTTTCCTTTGCTCCCTGTCTGATGGTGCACCTACCTCCCCTCTGCAGAGTGCTGGAGGCACCCTGCAGAGGAGCAGGGTGCTGAAGGGAAGCAGCTTGTGCTGGTACGAGGAATCCTATGGGGATGGGAAAAGCAGATTCAATCCTCCTGCTGATGACCTTCAGCATGGGTCAAGGGCCTCTAGGAACAGTAATTCCTCCTCCTTCCCCAGTGAGACCAGATTGGCAGGGAAGCTGTCTGAAACCATATTGATCGCTTTTTCAGAAAGTTCAATAGTGTCAGGAAAGTTGCAATACCTTTTTCTTCTTTTTGCACTGAATTCATGAAAGAATGAAATGCTTTTCTGCCCTGAGAGGAGTCCTAGCTCGGTGATTCTCAACTTTTTTATTTAGGAGTGGAGGCACTACACATTTTCTGGTTTGTGTATACTGTGATTAGACCTATTGGCAACAAGTTTGCCTTTCTTAAGTATTTTTTTATGAAAGCCTTGGAAGTAATCACTTCAGCTACAGGGATCTATAGCTTGGAAGCCGAACAGTGCTAGCCTATAGAAAGAGATTGTGTTCCTCTTGCATCTCCTGCCTACAGAGAAGGTAAGCATAGCATTGTGCTTTTCTCTTTGGGAATGACATGCACTGCCTGCCAACTGCATCTGATGGGATGGGCAACAGACCTACAGCAGGATCATCTGGACCACAGCATCAGGAGACTCAAGAAAGGTGAAAAGGGCGTCACATGGTGCCTATTCCCGTAAAGTCCCTCTGGAGGACTGCAAGCTAGACTGCTGTTTTGTTTGATTGCTAACAAGGGTGAGAGTGGCATTCCTTACACACCTTCTTCACCCCTATTTCTGAACCCAATCTGGCATCCTGTCTGACAACCAAATGTGCTGCAAGTGCATAAGGAGGAGCAATGAAGTGAACTGGAAACTGGACGTCAACTGCGTAGGATACGTTAACTCTGGCCCAACCGGAACTACAAAGAGCAACTGGCATCTTAAATCAATCTGTTCCCCTTTTAATAATCAATTTCCTGCACATCTTCTTAGAATCATGTCTGTAGAGATATAAATGGCCTAATTTTGCTTCTGATTTAAGGGAAGGCTCAGAGCTTTTGTGTATCTGTTTCATTGGAACAAACCAAGTTTATAGCTTAAGTTGTCAACATGTAAATCATCAATGACAAAGACAGTAGAACTATAAACCAGGTTTAGAGGGATTAAAATACTGGTTTTGAATAACTCACGTTTTAGGTCAAATATTTTAAAAGCACAGATTTTGAATTACTGGATTGTCTGATCTTATGTGAGCTTCCGGACCTTGGGTTCTGTGTTTCTGGATCTAGATACAGGACTTTTCAGTTGGTGGTTTATTTTTCGTTTGTTTGCTTTTTCTTTAAATGTGATTTTTTCATTTAAACTGTGGCTGATTGTGAAAAGGCTATGACTTGTGTCAGAGCACTCAGTGAGACATTTCTCTTGGGGATCTTTTTGAAGCACTATATGAAGTACTGCCCTCAGGTAAAGTTGACTCCCCTATAGTCAAGATGCCACAACAGATGATGTGAGTGACTATTTCAGCAGAAAGCCATCTGAGTCAGTTTAAATCATCAAGGAAGGTTATTCTTAAGCCAGTTCTGTAGGAGGACACCTGACCAGGCCCCAGGGGTATGTGCTTAGGCTCATTTTTAATTTACATTGTTTTAAAGGAGAGCTAATCAGAATTTGAAAATATTTGATGGTGATTAAATTTAAAATTCATAGATAATTAGCCAGGGGGAAAAAAGCTATCTGCAGATGCTGAATTCAGCATGGGTCAGTAGAGCTCCAAAGACACATCCTTCCTATAGCCTTCAGAGCTGCTTTTCTGGGATTATCATGCAGCATTTTGGGAAGACACTGACTGAGCACAAAGTACAGTAAGCTAAGACGAGACAGAACATGAGGGCTCTCTGTGGGGATCTCACTTATTCCTCTGACCTTATGAAGCCACCTTTACATTGCCATTCAACTTTTCAGAAATCCCCAGGTAGAAAAGAGCAGTTCCTACCAGGAGTTTTGCTGTGCTCCAAGAAACTTTTATCAACTTCCTGAATAGTAAATTTGTAATTGCTTTTAACGATCTCTGTTCTCCCCACTGCTTTGTTACCTTTTCTCTGCTTTTGGCTCCTGAGATATTCTGAAGGGCCTCTACGTCTCAGAGGAAGCGCTGGAGCTAATACAAAGATCTCCACAGACAGCAGTATTTGCAGTGTACATGCTTTATTGATCTTAACCTGAAGAACCAAGCTACAAATTCTCAAACTCTACCTGCTGGTATCCTATCTTTTAGCTATTTATACAACTACAGATAAAGAGAATTCCTGTCACAGTTCCTATTTTTGCCCCCACTATAAATGGTTGTATTTTTATTTAGATTAGGGTGCAATTCTGACCACCTTGTAGTCAGAAAGTAGCACTAGAGTAGATGAACTGATATTCTAATGGACTCTGTAACAGGTTTTGTAACTGGCCCCACTTTGAAGCTGCTGAGCCTTTACATTGCTTGGGTCTTGCCTCTGCAAGCTGCTTCTTTGTCTCTCTGGTGGAAAGGATTGGCAGCATTAGATTCCCCAGAAGAACAAAACAAACACAAAAGGCTTTTAAAATAGGATACATCCATATCCCAGATTGAAGTGGCACTTAAGAAAGTGAGGTATCAATGAATTACCAAAATAGGCATAATTGTCCTGTCTGACACTGAAGAAAAAGGAGTTAATCCTCTTTTAAGGTGAAGGCAAAATCTCTTTGGTTCTATGGGCAGAAGAGGGAAAGATGGGCAGTAATGACCCTGTCTGCAGAATTAGTGATGCTGCTTTTGGAAGACTGCCTGCACTTCAAAAAACACGGTGAAGATCTGACGAAAATTCAAACAAGAGCTGCATAAATGGCTTGAGATCTGCAAAAGCAGGCTTTTAATGAGAAACTAGGGATGCTTGATACATTTTCAATCACCAGCTCAAGGCTCATTAGTCGAGTAGGCAGACGTTAATTTTGATATCCCAAGGCTGAACGAGTGGAGCCTGGTTTCTTCATTGTGAAAGTTAAGCAGAGCCTAAGCAGGAAAAGTAAGACAGCTCTGGGGCTTGGGCATGCTTCTACTTCTGCTCTTGTGTGATGGGAGGAATGTAGCTGATGATTTCAGCTCCAGAAAGAGGCTTTTTCTCATCCCAGCAGCATTTGTTATCCCACAAAAGATTAGCTTTCTCAGGAGAGGCAGAAACCTGATGATTTTACATGGTCCTAGACATGTAAATGCTATTGTCTGTGATGCTATTGCCTTTTTGGTGACCTTCTCAGAAACTACTTAATCTGTCTGAGTCTAAGGGGACATCCCCACAGCTCTGAAGGGGACCAGAGTGGTACCTATGTCTGCCAACACGGAGCTGGAATACAATGAGGGAAAACCCAGCAGATCAAGCCTGCAGCATGCCCTGAGGGGTGAGCTAGTCATATGGCATATATTTACTGTTTCCTCCCTTGGGAAAAAGTTTTCTCTCTTATAAGAAATTTCTCCTTTGAAATACACTAGGGAGCTTAGACATATCTACTCTTTCTTTCTTAAACATTCTTTTGCTTCATTACATAAGAGAACATCTGATCATTTTTCTCAATTAAAATAAGTGTTTTTACTTCATCTCCTTGCTTCCTTCAGATGCAAATATGTCTTGCTAGAGCAAAGTCCTTGACTAGCTAATTAACAACTCCTTGCTTCTATGAATGAGGAAAGCTCTCCCTATTCTTCCTCCCTTTTTGACTCTGACATAGTGAAATGTATCTTAAACTTACTTTGTATTCTGTAACACTAGCTATATGACAAATGTGTGATACAAGTATCTAACCATGAAAAATAGGCTCTTGACTGAAAGCAGACACAATGGTGATTAATCACTTTGGGGTGATGGGACCCCAACAAGCTTCTACTAAACATGTATAGCAATCCCCATTGCACAGTTACATTCAGGGAGGATATAGAGTGGTGATGGACTTAAGAGGTTTTGATATTTCAGTGACTCTGTCAAGACAGACAGTTATCTATTGCTGTGGCACTATAAACTGGGTGTGAAAATTCAGAAATAAAGTTATATCATTACGTAAACCATAATTGGTCTCAGCAAACAGCATTATAGACTCTTACCAAGCTTTGTTAGCTGAGACAGTTCCAGGCAAGTACAGAAGCAGCTGCTCCCCTGTGAAAACTTTAGTGTAAACTGTGTACTTTATGTCATGTCTTTTATTCTTGTCCATATGGAGGTGTTTTTCAGAATCAGCAGGCATGCAATTCAGTAAATGTGTTACTGGAATTATCATACTGAATAGTGCTTATTGTTAATAGAATTGCTGGGTTGTTTTGGATATTTTTTTTTTTCCACTAGGAGTTTAGTGACACTGTTAAGAGCTTTGTACCATCATCTATATACTGTGTCTGTCTGCGTGGTACTGTCATAGGGAAGTTCAGACTATTAAAAGAATATTAAGATTCTCGAGTTTTTCTCCAGATTTTTTTCCTAACTTCAAGGGACAAAATAGATCTTACCTTAACAAGTTGTGTACCCTAGCACATCTGTATTCACCCCTGTGGGTTTTGGATAACAAATGACCATCACCTCAGGTTTCTGTGGATCTTTACTGAGCTGAAGCTTCTTAGTTTATTTCTTTATAGTCTTACCAACTTCTGCGATGTAAGCCGCACAGCAGAAGAAATCTTAAAGAAAGTGAAATATTTGTCTTTGTTCCTCACAAAGTACTGAAGCAATTTCTATGTGAGCTACCAGAACCATGTAGCAAGCCCACAAGAATCTGGAGTCCCCATTTGGTAGCAGGAACCACTCCAATTATAGGCAGAGCAGGCATTGCCAGGGTAGCCGAACAGCTATGCTCCATCTACCTCTTTCACCTACCCTTAAGCATTTCAAAACCAACAGGCTGCTACCACCGGAATGGTGATTTCATGGTACCTCCTTCCATCAGCAGCAGTTACTCTCCTGTCACATCAAGCCTGGCTCCTTGATCTCTGCTTCTTGCAGCGAGTGTGGCCTCATGGCACAGATTCAGGGCCACGAAATTCTAGGGGCTGAGAAAGTAGAGAAGACACACAGAAAAGTCATAAACATATACAAATAGAACAACTTTAAACCCATTTGTGCATGTCAGCGTACAAACACCTTACGTGTGATATAACTGCCTAATTATTAAACAAGATGCATATTTTTAAAGGTTGAACCTTGTGGAGGTAAAAAAGACCCATTGACATTTTCTGTCCTTTGTTTTAAAGAGCAGCTAAATTTTTGTTGACCTTTTTATGTAAGTGAATTCAAAAGTTTTGAAGCCCCAGAATTTGTTTTTTAAAGTCAATCAAAATTTTGACATTTCAGTATCCTAATTTTCATCACCATAAAGATCAATACTACTATCCAGCTCTGTTTATGGTATTTTACTTCATTCAGAAGCTGACTTGAGTGTCAAAAAAGATATCTAGGTCTTTGTGAAGCAAGATTTCAGTAAGAAAGAATGGAAAATATTTGTGGTGACTGATTATTAGATATCATTGATTTTGGTGTGACACCCTGACTTCGTTTTTCTCAAATCTGTCACAGAAATAGGTATGGATGCTCATGGTCCTAATAGCAAACATAAATTCTGAACTAGAAAGTTGCCTAAGTTATTAAGGTTTTAGATGACATAATTCTGAGAGATGGTTTTCTGAAATAAAATGCCATCTGCTTCTACTTAATTTTCCTTGTTTCCTTCTCTAAGAAAACAGTGAGAAAACATACTTGTTCTGAAAGGTAGTTCCTTTGAGGCCTATTATTTCCCACTGTCTCTCTAAAAAGGCAAGATATGAATTTGTTAGTGAGCTACCAGACAATTCAATATACAGCACATCCAAGGAACCAAATAAATGCACTTTCATTTGATATATTTTGACATATCTGAAAGTTAGAATTTTAAAGTCAGATTTACCAGAAGTCTTCTAGGACAACAGCCAGGAGCAGCTAACAGTTGTATTCTCAAATGATCTTCCCTATTTTCTCCAGGGGAGACATACTCACTTTTTGTAACACTATAGTGTGCATTGCAGCCCCTTATTAATGTCATAGGGGTAAGACATGACCTGGACGAAAACAATTGGAATAAGACACAGCTTTCAAACTTCTCCACCTTCACAGGGAATCATTTCACAGCATTTCAACAATACCGGCTGGCAACCAAAAGATACATACACCAAATGAGCATTGGGGCTCTAATAGCTCATTATATTTTAATGTTTTTTTTAAATATATTAGATTATTATATCAGTACTATGATATACCAACATTGTTCCAAATTAATACATAGTCAAGATATTCCCTATGGTTTGCTGTTTCCATACTTGGTGGAATTTTCCAGATTCTACCTTACTCTAAGTGTCCTTTGCTATATGTGCTTTTGATTGAGAGAGAGATATAACATCTGCTCAGAGATCAAAGCTGTGGGGAAGTAATATCACTCAAATACAAAGGGTTGTCTAATCTAAGGTTGTAGTTCAAACTGCAACTACTATTACAGATAGATGCAATTGAAAAGATACTGATTCTGTTTTAGGTTTGGATTACCATAAGAAAGCTAGTAAATTGAGACTGGTTATTAATCTCAAAACACCTCTTCATTGCTGAAATCTAGTTAAAATAATAAATAATAGGAGTTTTTCTTGAAGACTGAAAAGTTTGACTTTTAAAAATCTCATGATAAAATTTAAATGATGTCCATTATTTCAGAATTCAGAGCACAGTGACAGTGAAGTTCTGTATTCCATAAAGTTGTTAAGGTCCTTTAATACTCTAATTCAAGTTTACTACAATTAAAATTAAGGGGTAGACTGTGTGTAAAATGCTAAATAATGTTCTCCTAAGTGTAAATACGAATTTCATGTCACTTACAACTGAGATGCATGAGGTGCAGTCTTCAAATTATAGGAGAATATGCCTGCGAAGAAAGGTAGAGCAAAACAGTCTGCACTTGCTGCGATAAACTTTTTTAGAGTTTTAACTATACTCAGTAGAATATTATAAGGCACTCTGTGGTGACAACAGACTTTGTAAGTCCCTGGTTGCAAAGAGTTTGCCTCATGCTGGGCAGTCCTCTAGCCTGCAGCTCTCTCTCAGTCATAAGGAGCTGAATCCGGAGAGCACACTGGGCATGCTGGGTGAGAGAATCAAGTATTACAAGGAGTCCCATGGCTGCAGAAATTGTCTGGGATTTAGGAAGTGGAAGCTCAGGCTGAGGAAGTTCTGCCCACTTCAAGGTCATGAACATGTGCCCCCCACCCTCAGTCACACAGGGATGCCAAGGTCTGCTGGTGGCGGGGCAGTCAGTGTCTCCAGACCTGGCTGACTGGAGTCATTGCTTTTCTTAAGAACAACCAGCATCTGCTTGCCAGGTCAAAGGACACTCCATAGCCTAACCACTCAGGTAGCGTGTAGGAACTCAAGATCCAAGCCCAAAATGCTAAATATTTAATATCCTCCATCATATTTTGACATTAATTCAGGCCCTTGTTGCCAGGCTCAGCAAAAAGGCTGACAGCTGAATTGTCATGGAAAAGTGTCCTCTCATGTCTACAGATGGTCTGACCAGTTCAAGGACAAAAAACTTTGATAGAGTTGAAAAGTTTATGCTACCTCTGTGCCTACTCTGGCTATTTTGCAGATAAATAAAGAGTTCAGAATCCAGCTGCTGTCAACAGATTTTTTCTGAGTGCTAAATCTACGGTGCTACACCTGGAAAAGTGCATTTATCATAGACAAGACTGACTTTCTGAAAAACATTTATTTAAAAAGACTAACTACAGCTTTCAGTAGGCTTGACAAGTTTTCATATTTCACTTTTCATCTTTACCAAGTGCATTAATAGCTTTTAAGACTAAATGACATGAGTGCTAGATATCCCAGCAGTGCATTAGAGATGGAGAAAGCAGAATTTTGTGGCTTTGTGTATATGTCTGGTGATCAGAAGAAAAAGCATTGTGAATAGAACTGTTTGAAAAATCAGGAGTCTTCCCCCAGTACAAACAGATTCATAAAGAGGTTTATGATTAACAGCTGAAGTTCAGATTAAATTTGCATTGTCCAGCTAATATTTCTCACTATATCCTAAATATCTGGGTAGCTGAGTGTTCCTGAAAACACCTTCAAATCCAAAAAACCCAAGAAATCAATTCTTAGGCTGTATTAGTTAGCATGCATTTGTCACTGCCACTTTGACCTGTTCACTTTTTTTTGCTGTTCACAATTTTTACTTGCCTGATCAGACGCCAAAAACATACCATGTAGGCAAATACCAAGTAGTGAGCTGCAAAAGTGAACGATCTGTGAATAACCAAAGCTCTGAAAAATAATTTATTCTTACTAGCTTATGAACATGTATAAACAGGCAAAACTGAACTTGAATGACTAGATATAAACCCCTTAAAAGGCCAAAACACTCACAACATGTCTGTATTGGATGTGGCTGAGCTGGAGTTAATGTTCCCCATAGAAGCTCTTATGGTGCTGTGCTTTGTATTGGGAGGTACATAAGATGCTGGTGTTGTGGCTACTGCTGAGCAGCGCTTGCACAGCACCAAGACTGTCTTTCCAAAATCTTCCCCCCTCCGCTCAGTGAGATGGGGTGGGCAATATCTTGAGAAGGGACACAGTCAGGGCAGCTGACCCAAACTGACCAAAGAGATATTCCACACTGTATGTCAGCTCAAGAATAAAAGGGAGAGAAAGGAGGAAGAGGGTGGGGGCATCCATCTGTGAAGATGGTTGTCCTTTGAGCAACGCTACGCATACCGGAGCCGTGCTTCCCAGGAAAGGCCAGATGTCATCTGCTAATGGGAAGTAGAGAATAGAATCCTGTTTTGCTTTCCTTCACATGTGCGGCCTTGCTTTTCTGCTTTTTTTTTTCCATTAAACTGGGCTCATCCCATCTTATTCTCCTCACCCTTGTTGTGCTGAAGGAAGTAGAAGGGGGGGAGTGATAGTGCCGCTTGGTGAGTACCTGGCGCTCTGCCAAGGTCAACACACCACAGCATCAAAGCAATGAAGCAAATGGCAAAAAAATACTACCTTTTCTAAATGCAATCATGATTCAAAACTTATTAATGTTTTTCACTAGGCAAATTTATCTAATTCTGAGCAGCGGCTCACGTCTTTCTGCTGTAGCTGTATGGTACCATATGATGGGTGGTCTAACACAACTAAGAGAAATAAAAATAACTTCAAGTAAAATATTTTTTCCCAAGCTGACCCTCACATCAATTCTGGCTGATCTTTTACTCAAGTTAAGACAGTAGTTTTCATATGTGTGACGTTTTTCATTGAGACCCAAGAGACTTGTTTAATGTTGCCTGAGGTGCAACATCTTTATTTTGAAGCAAATTAAACCACTTTCTGTAACAAAATGTAGGTTTGGTTTTGTGTGTGTATTTACTTTATTGCCATTATCATGTTATTTTGTGTACTTATCCTACTACAGGGCACTATTCCAGGCCCTGCACCGGCATGACTACTGGTACAGGCCAGCAAGGGTGACTCGCTGTGGAGGCTGAATACATGGGAATGTTCCTGTCTTACCATATCATCCAGTATAAGGTCAAGGAGCAGGAATTCTGGACAAAGCATTGGGAGTCTGTACACAGAAGATGAGGGACTTCTGGGAGTCAAGCAGCAGAACTGATCCTCCAAGTTGCGTACATGCAGGTTGTTTCTGGGAGGGTGAGCAAGGCATATATATGGGTAAGACACCTCCCAGTAGGCAGTTGCTTCCTGGAGCAACTTGCTCCTGAGGTGAGTTATAGTGAATTATTTTAGTAGTTTGATTGAATGAACCAGAGTAAATTGCTTCCTGCATAACTTTTATGTGCTAATCAACAACTTTTTGGTTTCGTGTTCTTCAGACCAAGCTCATTGTCCCTGCAGAAAGGCAGGATTTCTCACCACTTGGGACTAAGGTCTGCTTTTGTTGGCTCTCTATGGGGATAAGGAAAATTTACATCTGATTTTGACAGTGAGCTCTTCCTAAAAGACATGAATAAAGATTCCTGTGTCTTCATTGGTATGCTCACAGCAGATGAATGAGCATGTTCTCCACTGTGGCAGATTTGGTCTCAAACAGGGCTAAAAGGAGTTTGGTGGGCATTCCCTGTAGGGCACACATTCAAATTTTCAGTGACATAATTATCAGTCTCAGCCCAACAGTCATACCTGGTGAGTTGTTCATAGAGAGAACACAAAGGTATTTGCTGAACAGGACTCAAAGTCCTGAAAGTAATTTATGCTGTAAGACACTAAAGTGACCGTCAAGGCTGTACTTCCATCTAAACACCACCTCCCCACTAACCAGGTATGATGTATTGTGTCCTTCCTTTGTACTCAATAGCATCCTGAAAAGTGCTTCTAAGAGGGCAGTCACTTTAGGGAAGCTTTGCAGATGTTTTTCCTTCCTTGAGTCTTGCTGAGATACATTAAGAATACTCTCACATATGAGTATGTTCCTAAAATATAGGCCAAGCCAGCAGAAACTATTATTAAATTAACCTCATTCCTCTCTGTGGAGTCCTTCACTATGACCAGTTGAGTGCATTTTATTTCTATGATATTAGAATCCGCTGCAAACAGTAATGTTAGAGTGATTTCCTTTATTTTCAACAAACCTACTCACCATCTGCATTTGGCAAAGCTCATTGACATCAGTCTTTGTTGCTTAGCAATAAATACTTGTGCTGACTCCAGTCACAAGGAGTGTTCATTACTTTGTCATTCAGACATTTTACACAGCCTTTATGGCCTCAGAAATCGTTTATTTATGCTGGCCTTCTTTGAAGAGAGGGGGAAGAGCTGAAAAAATAAATACGTAAAGTGAGAGGAAAGGCACACAGATCTTGAAAGGCATTGGACACAATTAGCAAAGACCTTGTAGTAGATCCACAAGCTCGATAAAGAGGAGAGAAATACCTAAAACAAATCAATGCAATACTATCACTATAAAATATTAAAGCAGTTGCAGAGCTTGCTAAACATCAACAGCCTTGAACACTATTAAACTGTATGTTTTGTAATTGGATCAATGATCACATTCCATCAATATGCGGTAATCAAGACGTACTAATAAGAAGAATATTTGATATAAGAATGTTATGTTATGTTCTATATCTGTATGTCATCAGAAGATGTTCTAATTTGAAGAAATAACTAAAAAATTACATTTCTATAGATTTCTATGGTAATTGTCTTCTTAGTCATAACTTCAGAATTACTTGAATTTGGGAATAAATTTTATAGCTAGTATTAGCTCAGAATCAAACTACGCTGAAACCTTTGAGAGAAGCTTTTATTTACAGGAAGTTAGTAGAAGAAGTGTTTAAAGCTGCACAATTATAATTGCTTTGCTCATTCAGCAGTCACTATGGCCAGTTCTGTTTAGATTCTAAGATACTAACCTTTGACACTAGACTAGAAAAAAAGGTGGACTAGGAGGCTCCAAAAAGACAAAATTAGAATTGAAAATGAAATAGGTCACTTGTTACAGAGCACGTTACATTTAATAGATGAACAAACTAACAAATGAATATGACAATGAGTCATCTCAAGTCAGAAAACAGCATACTGTTGGAATGTCAGATGATTTATAAAACAGTTTTTGCTTTTATTTGTGGACACATTATGCAAAATAAGTTAATCATTTTACATGAGTAACAGCAAAAATACAGAATACGTGGTAACAAATCTGCCATGGATACAGTGTCCACTGCAAAGCATACAAATGCTTGTCATATTTTTTAGGAAATGACAAAACCCCCCGAACTTCCCAAAGCTGACCTTCATTCAGACATTGAATTTGGGACCCAAAATCTCTTTTTGCTTTAAATGTAATGACTTTGATTCTGATCTGCCAGTAGAATTTTTCACTTTCAATCTTAAGCAAAATAATAATAAAAGTAGTCAGGAACTACGAACTGAGCATTCAGAGTTAGACTGCTGATGAAGTACCGTGACCTTAGCAGGTATTTCAGTCTCAAACAAGAAAGATTGTGCCCAAACGGCTGATCAGGCATGTCTATAGACCACAGCTGCTGTGCAACCTTCAAGACCAGAATGAGAGATTGGAAAGGGAATATTGTTACACAAGTCACACTCTTTCGAAATGTGAAGCAAGCTAAAAAGGAAAAGTGCCTCTTCCATGTAAGCATTAAGTTAAGACACAATTCATATTCCCCACTTGTAAGGGACAATGCCACCCTGTCGGTGCAATACTGACCTGAATTGCTTTGGGAGGTGCAAGATCATGTTGCCCAGACACGGACACAGAAATCCTGATTTTGAGCCTCAAATGGCTGCTCCTGCTCACCAGGATTTGCTTTGGGAATCTGTAAGGCAGCAATGCATTGTGTTGCATGGCCATGCTGAGCCTGCTGAAGTGCTGTGAAACAGGGAACCTTTATAGCTGTCTGAATGAACGTTCATTTCAAAGATACACAGTCATTAAGTGTTGAAAACTTGAAGGTCTGACCCTCAGCCCTTTTGGAAATGTCTCCTATTAAATAAAATACACTGCTGAAACAGAAAGCAAAACATAAAGAGAACTGTGCTGAAACAACTAGACAAAACTTTTTGCTTCAATATAAAGGAGAAAAATGTGAAAGCAACTAAGACAAGAGGGAAAAAATCTAATCAAAAAGTCACATTCAGACAAAAAAAAAAAGATTTGGAAGATGACAGATGACACTCTGAGGAGTCAGAGGCTGGGAATAACTAGAAACCTAAGGCTCCTCTTTTGGCAAGGCTGATATTCTTCAATACCCAAGAGCATCTGTAAAAATTTTCTCAAGGAAAATGCTGACTTTTCAAAAAATGCAGTCAGTGTACAAGGAACTCTATATTCTCAGTGAATGATGAGTTAGGCTCTGTGCTCCTGACAAATCCAAGATCAAGTTGAATGGCCAGTTGCTCTGATAGGGGCTTGGAAAAGCTTCATCTCTGCATCGTTGATTATATTGACATTTCCCTTTCCTCCTCTGCAGCTTTCCTCTCTCTCTCCAGGAAACATTTTTCTCTTTGCCTGTTTTTCATTATTTTTCTGTGGTAAAGGAAGACTCAAGCAGAAACATTAAACACTGTTTGGAGGAAGAACAAACTTCATGTCACATTCTGAATCCTACATCAGAGCTCTTATATCACATAGAAAAAAACTGCCCAACTCAGTCTGGGTGCCATAGGGGATTCAAGTAATGGCAAGAAAAACCGTAAGAAACATCTTTACATGCAACTTATACCATCAGGGAACTGTGCTCATAGCTTTTTTTATGTTTCTAAAAGATAAAGTATTCAGTAAACATATGTAGCATCCAGTGGAATAAGTCTGTGAAACCAGGAGATCACTTACTACCTTGAGTAATAACACCAAATTAGGTACCACAAAAATAAAGTAAAAAGGGAGTAAGTCTGTGAAACCAGGAGATCACTTACTGCCTTTAGTAATAACACCAAATTAGGCACCACAAAAATCAAGTAAAAAGGGGCTATTGGGAAAATGCCGTTGATTAGCTGTCATTCCTTGACTCCTTTTTTTCCCTTAAGTATTTAAACTCTTAATTTTTACACTGGTTCACGTGGTCAGGTGCAACAATAGAGCTGCAGAAAAAACATTTTGCTGCAGCTGAGGGTAAAGCTCTGAATTCAAGTTTATTTCCTCCTTAAGGGGCAGTTTTTCCATACTTTTATCAGCAAAATGGATCAATGACTCACTGCTTGCCAGTACAACTCACACTACATTTGCTCATTTCCCTAGAACTGAGACACTCAGAATAAAAATAAATGTCTGTTCTCACCACTTCCTGTCCTGCTCTCAAAAAGAAGTGTTTCAGGGATTTAATTTCTCATCTCTATCTTTCTCAGTCTCTCTTTGTTTATTGATGGGAGTGTCCTGTGACAGGAAATGGCCCTGTCATATAAGCTGCAACGTGTTAAGGACTTCTTCCAGTTAAAAATAGACACCAGCGCTATCTTCTAGTTTGCTCCTGTTGCTTTGTATTAAATTCCAAATGTTAAACATAGCATAGAGCTTAAAATAAACTCAACCTTTTATACCATTTAAATGCAATAAACTTCTTCCAACTGCCTGCTTTGCAAATGTACTTGAAGTTCTATTAAGTATTTGCCATGCAGTTCATCATGTGAAAGAATTGGTACATGATGCATCTGCTGACTTGTTTTAGAGAATAATATTCGCATTACCGGAGCACTTGAGTGACGATCAAGAATGAGGCCTCACTAAGACGAGTGAATGTACTCATTGTCTTAAGGTTTCAAAAGGGAAATACCTTTGAGTTAATGGTTCACTGCCCCAAAACCTCACTGGGTTAATGGAAAGCATAGCACGTCATTAGTGTTGTTACCAGTGAAGTTCAAAACCAAAATGTACAATTGTGCATTGAACCACTCTTAATAACCGTAACATTCAGCACAATGTATCCTGGTTTAGATAGAGCATAAACACCATGCATATGAAAAATATGGTCTAATTAGCTTCTTCTAATAGTTTCATAAGATATACCAACAAAGCACAATGCTTGCATTTATTGTGCAAAACAGTAATTAGTTAACCCCTGATAGTGAACGGCTTGGGAAAAAGCCTCAGAACTATGAAAGCCATAGATTCTGACTACAGCAACATCTAATTTTATTTAGACATAGTTGTTACTTGACCTCTCGTCTCTGCACATTAGTTGATATAACTGGAAAACCCATTAAAAACAAGGCTCTTCAGAACTGCTTGTTCAACTTGAAAATAAAAGGTTCCAGTTAGACATGTTCAAGTATGACGCTGTGAGGACAGTCTTTCTCTTCTTTCTGGCAGTTCCTAAGTCATCAGAACTAAAGTGGTGAAAAAAATAATGCGCGACACTGACGTCTTTTAAAAAACCCAAAACTATTGATAATTTCAGCTTTAATGAATGGTGTGTTGAACATTTCAAATCCAAACACAGTGAAGCATCACTAACAGTTCACTCCTCCCACCACCACCATTAGCAGGTCAAGGCTGCAGAGGGAGAAAGGTTTAATTTCTGAAAGTGAGTGGGAGCAGAGGTTCTGATGGCATGGTTCTGCATACCTGATACTCTTGAGTCTTTACAGAGAGTGTAACTGAGGAATAGGACCTGTTTCAGATGATGGCTGTGACAGTGATGAAAAGCAAAACGAACACTAAAGGGAGAAGGGAAGGCAAATCTGACAGACAGAGTGGGATGCCTTTGCCAGTTTCAACAGCACCTGCCACAGCAGATGAGCATCAGCTGCCCAATATGAAAGAAACTTCTACAGAAGCATCTCAGTTCAGGCCACTGATTACCAGTACAATACCTGAGGTTGGCTTTGTAAAGAACAGCATGATGAGCATGTCAATTTTAACATGATTTTACCAGATTTACTTTTAATTTTCTATCTATTTTGGTTGAACTCTACGAATTTTTAATGATGTGTCTAAATTTGCCCCTCCCCATGTTGGTGGGCCTCCCAGTGTACCATTCAAGCCATCTCTTTGCACCCAGCATGTATTCTTGCCTTTCCTTTGCCCAGTCTTTATTTTCAGAACTACTTATTCAGCTTTGCATGTCAGATGTCCATATCTTTCTTTCAGCTTTTTTTTTTTTTATAGTTCACTTCTGTCAAAAGCCTGTAAATCTAACAAAGACAGGAGACTGTTGTCTATTTTTTGCTTCTAAGTTTTACCCTTAGCTTTTACTTTGGTGTGATTTTGATAATCCTGCATGTAAGCTGAAAAAATAAAAATGCAAGTAAGTTTAAAAAAAAAAATTACTAAATAATCATGAGCACATTTTGATTTACAAGATCATGCAAGTTATCTGAAGCTATATTACAGTTTCCAGCCAATGTTAGGCAAATTGCTTAATGACTTGCTTCTAGGAATAGACAGATTTTATTGCATTAATGGAGGATTTTCACCTTCTTGACTTTGTGAATAAGCTGATAGAGACACAAGTACATCTCAGTCTGAAAATAATCAAATTTATTTTGTGGTGGGGTGAAATTCTCTTATCTCCTGCTATGCTAAACCTAGCGATGTTAAATTCAGAATTAAGATGCATTTCTGCACAGTTCCTTTGCAGATAAGAATGTTTTCTTTTCTTGAATGCTAAAATGATTCCATGGCATGAGGTAGGAAATTTGTGGTTCAAAATATCTCAAGAAAAGAATTGACTCAGTGAATAATTTATTGAATTTACTGAAAATGTTGACCTAGATTTAATGTTTCCACATTCAGAACATGGAAAATGAGTTAAATTGGTACGTTGAGTTAGCCTAGAGTGAGACTGTTGCAGCATGATTAATTTAAAAGTGTGAGTTGTTACTCAAGAAGAGCCATTTAGCTATTAAATGTTCTGCTTGAGTTATGCTGACATTTTTTTCACACTAAGTTGATACCTATGGTCTGATCTTGCCAACCATTAGTGAAGATAAGGGCTGTGAAAAAAGGAATCAGGAGTGATTAGCTGTCTTGGGGATAGCTAAAGATTGCAATTCTGGATCTTCTGATTCTTTTTCTCCAACAGTTTTGAACAGATCTGATACCTAGCACCCTGGTATCTTTTCTTAACCACTTCTTCTGTATTCAGATTGCAGAGGTCATTAGAGAGTCTGGTGCACTGAAGTTTAAAGTACCTTAATTGTGTGCTAACCTACTTCTCAGAAGAGTGGCTGCTAGACCTTCTTACGCTTTTTTAAAAAAAAAATAAAAATAAATCATCCAATAGCATAGAAAGTTCAGAATGGAATATCTGATTTTATGTCCAGCAAGGAAAGCAAGAGATGGAGATGGACAACAGGATATTTGAGTAATACAGAAAGAATATGAAATAAAATTAATACTAAGATGAATGTCTTTTTCTATTCATTGTGTAGACCAATGTAGTTTCTTTTGACAGAAACCCCTTCCTTTAGTGGACATCATGTAGTCAAGTTGATGCGATGGCAGGCCTACTAAGAAGTAGAATGTATCAGAGTACAACGCTCCCAGACTAGTGATGTTCTGCACCTGTAGGCATCTGCCTATGTAGACATACTCTTCCTCATCAGATACCATTTTTACCCTCCTTGATTTACATGAATTGGGCATTTCTTGGCTCTGTATAGCAGTCATTGAACCAGCCTTGCCTAGCCCCAGGTGCTAGAGCATGACTGTCAGCAAAAATCTCCAGAGAAAGAAGCTACTTGCTTCAATCTGTCAGCTGGTTGAAGCTTTTAACAAATATTATTTTGCAGAAGTGTTTTTTGCAGGAAGAAATTCACAAAGAGGTCACACTATTTTCAAGAAAAATAAAAATTGTGTCATAAAATTCTGGCTACAAGGGAAGAGTTTTAAGGGATAGGGGATTCAAAGATGGGTTGTGGTACTCATGAAGGGAAGTGTGGAAGTGTTTAAGATGAAGGAAGAAGTTAAAGGGTTGTAGATAGTACAAAAGCGATGGGACCAAGCAATGAGGACCTCCAAGAATGTAGAGAGGTGGGAGGCCAGGCTTGGATGCTTGCCAAAAAGGATCCACTTGGATGCTTGCCAAAAAGGAGTCTGATTGGAGTTCAGACTACGATACTGCTGTGTTTTCAGTTACCCTTTAAACTGCTACTTGCAACACACAAGGCTGTAAGCAAACAAAGGAAAACAACTCTTTGTGTGCTACTATTGTCAAACTGATAGTGATTTAAAGAGAAAGAGAGGATGATAGAAAGGGTTATGTGTTGTAACAGAATCATGGGAAAGAGAATGAAAAAGGCATTTTCATCTTCTTTGCTTCAGAAATCAGTGACCAGGAGTGTGAGGTTCCGCAGTGTCCCCTCCTTTGCATGACAGTACCCTAAGGAACTCACGTACAACACTATTAACTCCTACAAAAGCAGGTCCCTTCAGGGCAATGATAACAGGAGATTCAAGGCGGTGTTCAGTTTGCAACTGAAGACAAGCAATCCTAGTCATCTATTTATTAACTGTTATGATTTCAGAGACAGGTGTCTGAGCTTTCTTCAAACTCAGTGGAGAGAGCCCTAGGAGGGAGTTTCTACATCAGGATCAATTGACTCATTGGTTTTGTAGATTGGATCTCATTGACTGTTGCAGAGACTGGATATAAATTAAAGATCCTAACAGTTCTTATTGTAAAAAATACATTATCAAGTTAGACTTAAGATATCTATTTCTTGGGGGATGTTGAGATCTGTTAGAATGTCTGCAAAACTTATCAAAAGCAGAAAAGCAAGAGTTGAAGTAGTCTCCAAGCTCCTTCAACTCTGCCTTCTTTGTGCAATGCTGCCATGCCATGAACCAGCAACCTGCATATTTTGCTTCTGAATTCTTCTGAAGAGGAAATACCACCTAGAGGCAAATAGAGTCTCTTCCAGACAGAATACCAACATCCACTGCAGACCCTGTTTCACTCTTACCTATGTGACTAAATCTATCACACGCTGAACAGACTCATGGAGACAGTTCCCACTCTCAGGCTCTTGGCCCTTGTAACCAGCACGAGCTGCAAACCTACTGGGTCCTTTCAGTGGGTAAGAAATACTTTTCTTCGATTGTACATAGGGCAGTCAACCTGAGAGGATTCTCCTAAACCAAAGGGAATGGCACGTCTGGACTTACAGTTTCCCTAACCAGACCTCTGACACTCGGTGTTTCTTGTACCACAGAGCTGCTTCTGGCATGTCGGCCAAGTTTCCACACTTAGAAAATTTCAGGAATGGCTGAGGAACATATCAGTGAGCACCAGCCACTGAATCTCTTTTGGAAAGCTCATCGTTTTTAGTTCACAGGTGGCATGAGTAGAAAGAATTGACTTGAAAATGGCAGCAGTTTTGAAATTTCTTCAAATTGGCATAAATCAAGGAATAATTACTTAAAATAACCAGCTCCTTACTCTAGTACATTATCAGAGCTAGAAAATAATGCTGAAGCTGGGAAGATGAAGGGATGTTTGGATATGCTGTTTTGGGCTATAATCATGGGAGTACACACTCTGAGAATGAAACAGATACTTCCAATTATCTGCAATAAGGAGAAGAAAGGACATTAGAAAATGTAGCTGGTATTAGGTGGCTGTCAGAAGACTCTTGGATAAGGAAGAAAAGCATGCAAAGTGTAACAAAGCTAATTTACTTTCACAGCACATCAATTTAAGACACTGTCCTATAAGTTGGAAAACTCGTGTATTCTGATGATAGAGAGCAAAACAAACTGGAAATCTTACTGTAGAGGTTTTTTTTCTATTTTAAACCATGACAAATTTTAATCATGAAATATTATTTCAATACTATTATTATATTTACTCATGAAGTATTATTTCCTTTGATGTTCTAAAATATTATTCAAATTTAAATAGATTTACATGCTTAACTGTGGGTACTGCTTGCTTATATAGTTCTTGTTTATGAACAGAAAATAGGATTCCTATAGAAAGTGATAGCTTGTAAAATACAGAACTGTAAAATGTAGAAGAGAAGATGCATAAATGCAGCCCTTTTATTCACTTTTTTGTAATTACTGCAGGACACATCTTGTTTCTGATTTGTCAAGCGCTTAGCAGAGTAATGTTCAGGAAATCTGAATGGCCTGCCCAAGCCATGCATGTGCTAACCACCACATTCATATCTTGTCAATTATTTAATCTATACTAGCTCAGGCTGCCTGCACTCTCTGCTGATGGCATGCCCATTTTTTACTCCTGAGTCTTGTGAAAAAGAAGAGAACCATAGTCTTTCTCTCCAGTGCGCTAACTTCTGTTAAATGTGTGTTCCAGGCAGACCTTCACATTTTCCCACCGCTCTGCTAGTTTGGCTGTTGTGAACTTGTCCATGTGACACACAGATGTGAGGTGCTATTGGAAGACACAATGGTAAATGCAGATAGACACAGGTTTTTGAATAAGGATGCCCTGGGCAGGCCAGCACTGAGCTCAGGATCTGTGCACATCGACCATGTAGCCAAGCACTTTGACCATACTGACAGCATGTGCCAAATGATCCAACAATGAAGCCACAGTTATGAGTTTGTTCTCGTAGACAATACCAAATGCAGTTTCATCTGTTCAGCTTCAGCACTCTTCTTTGTTGCTTTAACTGAGAAAAAAAAAATAAAAAAAAAAATAGCAGCAAGCAACTTGCTAGATGTGAAAGCACCAAGCTGCATTGAATTTCCTAGGACTGGCTCACCATTACCCAGCAACAAACACACGGCAGCTCATCTGTCTTTATACTTATTTTGCTACATCTGGGCCATCTTGAAATGCACAATGGTCAATAACACAGAAAGAAGCTTCCAGCAGAAGTTTCGTGCTCTTAGCCTTGTTTTTATTTAAAATGGATCCATCTTGGCTGTATGAAAAGAACTCATTCCATTTGCCTCTGCAAAAAGTAGGAAAAAAATATATCAGAGATAAAATAATTAGTAAAAATATGGATTTATTGACAATTGAGATGACACTTTCCTGATAAAATAAATACCACTTTTTAAAAGGTCCTCTTTCACTCCACTGCTTTTAGATGTGCTTGCTAATTTATATGCAACACCTGCACACACTAAAGCTTATCCACAACTTAAAAATCCTGTAAGAAAATGGTCTTTTCTTGATATCTTGTGCAAAACCTCAAATACTAATGGTTAAGATTAATTGAAGAATAATTTTTTTGAGACTATATGCACTCAGTAGTACTACCTAAAATTCCTGTTTATGGACAGGAGTGTTAAAGTTGATTGAAAGTAATGCATTCTTCCTTCAGCAAACTTCTTAGTGATTACTCTGAGTCAGATAATTGCTCTTACTCTCAGTATTCTGTTAAATTCCCCAGATAATTTGACACTGGCCTTTCCTGGCTAATTTGTGGTAGCCTGTAGAAAGAGTGGATAATGAATTCTACATTGCAATTAGATGCCTCATTTCATTCTTCCTTAAGAACCACAGGAAGCTGCTCAACAATGATAGAGAATTAAAGGAATTCTAAGCAGCTGAATGTCACCTCTTCCTCCAAACACTAATCCACTATGGGTAAGTCAAGGAAAGGTAACTGCTTGTTGATTTGGAGATGGACAGAAGTCTTGGGGCTTATTATTAAGACTTCATTATTTGCCATGAATGTTATTTTTTAAAAGACATGAGTCCAAGCCAGTAGATTGGGTACACCTCAAACAAATCAAATCCTATGTCCTCATTACCTGCTTGGGGAAAAAAAGACAAGCAATTCAAGTCAAGAAAGCAAATCTAAATGAGTATGATTAAAAATGTTTAGAA
This sequence comes from Baryphthengus martii, assembly GCA_013396935.1. Lineage (NCBI taxonomy): Eukaryota > Metazoa > Chordata > Aves > Coraciiformes > Momotidae > Baryphthengus > Baryphthengus martii. The sequence continues at coordinate 38,595 of VWZK01017228.1, forward strand.
CTTCTTGAAAACCTTTTTAATAGGCCTTTTAAAATTTATCCTGATGTCTGAAGTTTGTTGAATAAAACGAAGTTCAGCAAGGGTTACTGCAACAGGCTAGGAATTCAGATGTATGGCTTGCTGAAAGTGCTGCCAGTATTAGATCCTGGCTTTGTGTACTTCACACGCCAGTCTCTTCTACCTCATCAGTGTACACGATGTATACATTAACTACTTTTTCCCTAAAATGCTGTATCTCAAGAAGTTTAAAGCAACAAAACATGAGAGAAGGACGCAAAAATAAAACCAATGACATTATTTTAACTAAACTTGAAATTAAAACTTCATTCTGTTGTAGTATAACATCAAGAGTAAAAAGGGCACTTGGAGTTTAATTAACAGCCCATTAGTGGCATTTTAGACATCCTGGAGTATGTGAGACATCTACACATGGTTTGTCAGATAATACAGGACCTACGGGGTACTTCTGTACTTCTGGAGCAAGGGGGTAGGAAGGATGACCTAGGATATCCTAAAATGATGCTAGATATAATATCATCTAGTAAATCTCATCTCTTTCTTTTCCAGGATTACCTTTGAAAGCCAACTAGAAATAAAACTCTTCTGTGTATTTGTTAATTTCTGATTTCTACCATACAATGCTGCTAAGTACCTTTCCTAATATAGATTAGTAAAACAGTAGAAACAGAAGTATCAAATTTTCATTTTCAGAATTGGCAGGAGGTGCACTATCTTCTGAAAGTCTGCATAGGGATATTGCATAGTTAATGTTCTTTAATGAAAATTCTGCATGTTAAATAGAGATACTAAGTGATTCACTAGATAAGTAAAGGTAATTTTTGCTCAGCTGGGCACCAGCCATGTCTACTGTCACGTGACAGACAAAATGAAAAGTCTTAGGGAGGATCCAGCTGGGATTCTTCAACCAAAATGTCAGTTTTGTGGAAACAATAACCTTCTTGTTCTTTCAGGGCAAGACTAAGATAAATTAGGACAAGAAAAAAGTAACATTAGTGATATTATATACATTTGGCATACTGATTGAGGGAGTTCTCTGCTACTATATATGGGTTATTTTAAAGAAAGCACAATTATGAGTATGTCCCAGGTAGAGAGATATGGGAAAGAGCACCTTATAGTATATTAGCATAGTTTGAAGAACAGCATTTCAAAGGCCATTTCGAATTAATGCAGATGTTTCACTGTGGTTTGTCAATACATTTCCATCAAAAATACTTATCAACCAATTTGTTCAGAGAAAAATTATTCTCCTACAAAGCTGGCCATGATGAAGATATAATAAACCCATGTCTGTCAAGATTTAGAGAGTGGGATGGCTACTAGATGAATAACAGATGCTCTCTGTTAACCTCTCTCCCTCCTCGAAGAGGAAGAGAAATGGAATGAGGGAGAGAGACTTAGTGATTAGAAAACTAAAACAGCTTTAATGAAAACAATAAAATGGAATATATATAAATATATACAAAATTAGTATTGAACCCAACCCTCTGATGGCAATTACTTCATTGTCTCTGCTAATGCTGTGGAGCAGATACTGTGAAAGTCCCAGACTGACCCCAGTGGCAGACAGGAACTGGATTCAAGACATGGGCTCTGCAACTGGATTCAGGAACACATGGATCACGATTGAAGGCAGAATGGACAGAATCCTCATCAGATGCCAGCCATTTTGAAGAAGAGAACTTGACCCTCAGGACCTTTGAGCTCTATACTGAATATGATATATATGGGATGTAATCCCTCATTGGGGGATTAACTGTCCTGTCCCCTTCTCCCCACAGGTACGGCCTTTTACTTTCTGTAAAATCTGCAGTGATTTTGATCTGCACACCAATGCTTGGGAGTAACTCTAAACATCAAGCGTTAGAAGCAGGCACTGTGAAAAACATGCCATTAACTTCAGACAGTGCAGTTAGTTAGAAGAGACTGAACTGAAAATTAGAATCACTGAACAGAATTAATTCTGTTCTAACTCAAACCAGGACAATATCTAAGCTTAGAGGTAAATATCTGAATTTAGATAGGATTATCAAAAGCAAGAAATTTTCTCTGACTAGAGTACAAGTGGAACAGTGCAAGATGAGAGGCAACTGATTTTTGAAGATGATGCTTTGTTGCTCTATTCAGTCACTCTAGTAAAGAAAGCTCTGACACCCATTTCCCAGTTTCTGGTTTGACTAGTAACTGCTGTTAATTTTCTGAGTCAGATGTTCAGGTTCAGGTGGATAGATCATTTCTATCGCATAGTAGTCAGAGTAAGGAACAGTAAACACTGTTAAATGGAGGCCTAGGCTTTACTGCCATAGACAACACAGCTTGCTACATAAAATTCAAACTCAATAGAAATTAAAGACATGAACATAGTGCCATCCAAATTCAAGATTTAAAATCAGTTAAAAAAAAAATAAAAAAGAGAGTCTTCTTCCAGAGCCTTCTAGTGTACATAGATTGACTTCTGACTAAGGTATATTTTGGTAAGATGTGAAGTAGGAGTAGTATGAGAGGATCAGCAGAAAAAACGAGAGGTAAAATACAGAGACGAAAATTTTCTTTTGTGACAGCAGCCATTTTTATTAACAATTTTATTAGGCTGCTCACATCTTCAGTGTGCAGATTAATGTCCTGGGTGGAGAATCTGACCATCCCAAAGACTCCCCAGTGTTTCTTCCTGCAACTAACCAAACCATACAAGATAAGATACTTAACAATAGTCAGCAGAAACAGTTCCTTCACATATTGAAATGAATGTGTAGGACAGTCTCATGTACATAGTTAAGATAGTGAGGACATGTTTTTAATTTAGTTTAAGATACTCAATAATGATGGATCATGCATGAGGTGGAGTGAGTGGTCACTCAGGACCATGGTTCAGCTGGCTATGACAACTGAACAAGTCAGCAGTTCAAGGAGTATCCCCTGATCGTGTTCACCCTTGCAACAGAGACCCTCATTACCACCCAGACTGCAACCAATCTGCTTGCTTGTGAAATTTGTTTTTCCCACCTATTTACCCTGCATCAAAGACCTTTCAATAATCGTTCTGTGCATCTGTGCTACTTTACAGTTGTCCTTCTCTGACAGCAAGACAAAGTCAGTCTAAGCCTAGATTGTGTAATGTATCAGCTAGATGTGAACAGGCTACCACAGGCACTACGGAAGTACAGTTGTATTAATAGAGTGCTTTTCCTGGGCTAATGGTACTCGTCAACCAGATGAAAAGACCTAGGGGAGTACGATGCTAACACTATTAAAGCACTTCTAACATTCTGCACTGGCTGCTTAGAGGTAGCTTGAGAATTTTTTCAATACAGATATTCTCTCTGAGACACTAGAAAAGATGGGCTACATTTTCTTCCTTTGCAGGTATTTTTTCTTTTCTTTTTTTTTTTTTTTTTGTTGTTTTTGTTTCTTTGGTTTCAAAGAAGCAGGACTACAAGAGCAAAAGACGACAGCATCTTTAGTCTATCTAAATTAATTTTATTCCTTTTCATCCCTAAAAATGCAATTATTATCTTCCTAACGCCATCTGAAAGCACCAAATGGTTTCTCTTGATAAACTTTGCTCTGCATAAAGAATGCAGGGGGAATTAGCAGTACTGGTGTAAAGAAAGCTTTGCATTTCAAGTATTTTGACTGAAATATTTCTTCTAATTCTGTATCATGAACTACATGTTACTCCTGGTGGTAGCTTACCAAATAAAGAAGCAGACCAAGATCTTTGTGTTTACAGCCAGAAATCTTGGTTAATTTAGTGAAATGATAGGCTTGCATAAGAACCATGTATTCTTTTTTTGCACTAAAATTAAGACTGCAGTGTGCCACGATAGGGGTTGGTTTTAAGGACCACCGTGAAAATCTTTCTGTGATGTTGTCATTAATGTCAGTGATGTGTTTAACTCCTGTATAAACTTGCAATAGGTGAGAAGGGACAGTCTTATTTTATATATATATTTATATATATTTTATAGGTTGCAGCCTATGCTGGGCCTCCCATGTCACCAGACCCACTATGATATGGCCACCATCAGCATTCTACCTGCAGTGATACAGCCATGACATCACAAGGGCTGGTGCCTGGAGTTAGTGCTGCAACACTGTGACATGGCTATTATCTTCCACCGTTCAAGTGAAAAGAAATAAAAAAAAAAAGAGTAATAATTATAATAAACCCTGAAAACTGATAATGCTGGGGTGGAAAATTAGGTAGTTGAAGCAGTAATTTAAAAGACAGCAACTCAGCAACAGTTGAAGGAGAAGTAAATGCATCAAGTTCTACCTACTGTTCAGTTTTGAAGATTTATGTGGTACTTGCTATTGAGATTTGTGAGTTTGAAGACTAAATACTGGAAGAAAGATGTTTGTCGAGTTGACTGAAAGTAATATTTCACACCTTTCAAATTAAAGACATGTCCAGTGCCAAATTCCGCAACCATGAGTGGCTGATACTGCTGAGGAGGTTTTATTTTGCAATTTCAATGCTTTCCCAGAAATGAACCAAGGATTTCACCAGAGACTCTCAAGTGCTCCATACTTCAGTGGACACTACAATGAAATATATGAATTAGCTTCCATCTGTTTGGTTCACTGCAGGCTATTTCTTCCTTTTTAATTGATAGAGCAAGAGGCAATGGGCTAAAACTGAAACATAGGAGATTTCATCTGAACATCAGGAAACATTTTTTCACTGTGATGGTGACTGAGCACTGGCACAGATTGTGAAGTGAGGTTGTGGAGTCTCCATCCTTCGAAATACTCAAAAGTCAGGTAGACATGATCCTGGGCAACCTGCTCTAAGTGACCCTGTTTGAGCAGGGGACTGGGCTACATGACATCCAGAGGTCCCTTCTGACCTCAACTATCCAGTCATTCTGTGATCTTTGATGCATGAAAATCATTGCTTTCCCAAAATGTAATTTCTCATTAACAATTTTAGTTTGGTGGATGTTAAAGTAAAAATGGAAGCACGGAAAACTCGTTACATACAGAAGACAGGTGACTTTTAAAGAATCAAGCATAGCGAACCTCTTTCAGTGAATTATTGCAGATCCTTTAAATACTTCAGCTGCTGTGTGTGTCAACTTCACCTACTGCTGACATCCAGAGACATGCAAGCAAGTTGGAAATTACAGGATCCTGTTGGATAGAGATAGGGTAGAGGAGCATTTAAAACATGCCCTCAGACTCCCCGTGGGATGCAGTATCCAGCTCACTCAGCTGGCTTGCAGAAGATTGTTAGTCTCTTCCTGCTGTGTTTAATGTTGACCTGAGAAGAAACACTGGGTGGCAAGGTCATCCTAGCTTCGCCTTTTATCATTCTTTTGTTTTCTTTGCTTCTAGGATGCCTTGTCTAACTGTGTCTAAAAAATTTCTGGGTTTCAGGAAGCTCCAGGTATTTTGCCTGCTATTGACTGTACCGTACTTTGTATGTACTTTGTAGAGTACACTAGAGAAAGCAAAAAATGCATTAAGAAACACTGTAATGGTTTCACAGTATGTCCAGAGAGCTCAGGTGATGAACTCCAATAACTTGACTTCCATTAACTGTGACAATCTCGTGATGATCACTGATGACTCAGCCCATTGTCAGAGGCAATATATAATAATAATAATAATAATAATCAAGTGTTTTACCTCCCAGAAAATATCATACACTTTCATTTTCTGTTTTAGTGGTGTTTTGTTTTGGTTTTTTGTTTTGTTTTGTCAGGATGGGATAGGAAAAGTTTTTTAAAAGCAAGAAAATATACAAATGAGAGAGCAAGAATTTACCCCCATTCCTTAGCTGCCTCATTTGCTTAATGTGTTAACTTTATCTGCTTCTGGCATATGCAAACAGTCTCTGGAAATGTGGTTGGTGTTCCGGAAGCAAGGGTTGAGTAAAAATAGTCACTGTAGTAGTAAAGTGTGGTAGATGTTTTCCAAGATGGAGAGAAATATGTATCTGCTACCAAGAGAAACCTGTGGTCCTACACAGCTGATCGCTGCAGAGTTGTATTGAAAGAATTTAAAAATGTATTTATCAGTGTACAAAATAAGAGAGAGAAATAATAATTTTTCCAGAAGGGCAGGGGTGGGACAGGATATAAACAAGAACAAAACAAAACAGAAACCACAGAAACCTACTTAACAAACTGTCGGTCTGTTTTGTTTCTTTTGACTTTAATCGGATTCTCATTTTCCTCCCCATTTATGGATGATTTAACTCTTGGGACAGTTTGAGAGGACTGGCATGGTGATGTCACGAAAGGCTGCGACCTACTTCAATCCTTCCGCCTTCCTCTCTCTTCAGAAACTGGTATTCTTTCAAAAGGAAACAGGAGAGAAATGGGAATATCAAGTTTTAATGATACAGAAAACAGTAAGGAAAACATATTTTAATGTGATAGTCTTTGTATTTTACACAGGAAACACAAAAACGCAAGGAGGGATTTAAAAGATTACCTTTAAGGCATTCGATTCTAAGGTTTCAATAAACAAGTACACTGCTCACTGAAAAACAAGTTCTTTGATTATATTTCTAGCCCCCAGAGAAGCAGCAGTAAAATCATAAGGACCATTATAAAATGTGAGTGAGAAGCAGCATCCAAGGAAATGAAAAAAATATTAGAATTATTATCTAGGCTTACAATAGAAGCATTGCATAGTAGATAAGAACACTGCAAGGATGTTTTTTTCCTATCTTGCCTTATATCTTTCTGAACAAAACCCCTGTGTAGACAACAGAAGCTTGTTCTAATAACAAAATGTTGCCTGAAATGAAATTCTTGACATACCAATCATTCTCAGTAGAAAAGCCATTTTTCATATAAAACACGTTTTGGAGTAGACTTTAATGAATGTCTCAAACCAACTCATCTAGCTTCTTTTCTCAAGAATGGAAGTATTTAAATAAATTTAATAGAAAATCTACCACAGACACACCACAAATGTGCCCTGACAAATCAGATTATGTATGTTTAAAGGACAAAAGGGTGCACACTTTCTTCAAAACCACTTGAACATATATATTTCTTAGCTAAATGGATGATGGTTTTGACTAAAATTAATTGCTCACTGTGAAAACTCCTCCCATTACACCACAATCATGGGAAGGGTTTCCAAAGCAAACATGCTTCAGACTACATGCTGTGAAAGGAGAAACTTTTTCCCATTATAGCTACAACTTCTTTCTCATTCTGAAGGAACCCTTATAGACTAATACAACATAGTTGAATAACTCCTTATATAATCTATTATCTTAGTCTGTGAATTAATTTGCTATTATAACTGAATGGAAAATTTAAAGTGGTATCTCAAGAGTGAATTTACTAAGGTCTGTGGTGGTCTTCATTTTAGCATTGTTAAAAGTGAGTTTGATGCACATTCTGTGATACATCCCCAGGGAATTGCTTTGCAAGCGCATAGTTCACTTGTCTGTGTTGAAGTTCAAACAAACTTTGTAAGCCAGCAGTGGATAGCAAGTGTAAAAGATCACGTTGAGGATCATGTCTTGAGTAAAAAAAACCCAAACATTATTAGTCACCAAGAATTGAGTTTCCACTTCTGTAAGTGCTATTTTAGATGCACACACACAAGCACATGTGTGCATGCCGACTCATGCACGCACACATTTGTTGATCAACAGCACTGTTACTCACTCCACCCTAAAATGATCCATTCTGTGTTACCAGAACTGCAGGTAGTAATGCTTTTTCCATGATGTGTTCTGAAAGAAAGAAAAAACCACAAACACATAAAAATCTTGTTTGATTTTTCATGAATAAACAGAGTGCCAGATTATACCTCAGCTAGCTCCTAAAAATTCGCAAGAAAAGTCTATCGATATTTCAACTCACTAGAAAAGCTAATCTGTATATACCAACCAGATCAGAAAAAACAAGCATTAAAGGATGATCTTTGGGTTTATCATCATTTTCTGTCAGTGCGTGCTTCATGAAAAATTTGAAAACAGAAAATACAAGCAGAAGATTTTCAGCTAGCTCAGTGGTTTTCAGAAAGACAGAAGCAAATTCCACTCATCTCATATCAAAAAAAAAGAAATCGAATTTCCTATATACCTTAAAAAAGAAAGAAAAGCTTCAGCTTGTGAGCTATAGCTTTGTTATACTCTGTGTCTGTTGGACAAATGAATGCCTCCATGTTGTCTTTCTCAACACTTCTACATTCCTCAGGAGGGTGACTTGGGGTAGCAGAGGGCACCAGAAGGCAGAATTGATAGGCAGTGCAACACATGCAATGGTAGCTACAGCCTCCTGACTCCATAGCATTGATGGCTGCAATTTGGCTCATAAAGCAACATTTAACACGATCTTTCCCTGGCCTGTGTTAAATATTAAAAGCACCATTAAGACAAAGTAGTGGGTCTTTTAAAGGCAGGGAATCTATGCCGAATATAATGATCAAACCAGCCTGACTAGTAGATAGAAGGAAAATAGGAAGGGTAGCAGAAAAGAGTGGTGGAAGATGCATAGGTTTCTGCAGTAACGATCCAAAAAAAAAAAGAAAAAGGAATCTAAAAATGCTAAGCAATTTAAAAAGGGAAATTGCTTTGTGTCACATTGCACTTACATTTTATACTGGAAAATAAAACAGATCCCTGAAACACAACAGTTGGCTGTAGCAGCAAGTTCTTCCTGAGCTGAGGAAAAAAGCCAGATGCCTTATAGACAGGCAAGCAGCTGCTTTCCAGCCATTTAATTGCTATTTTATATCCAATATCTGTGCTACAATCAAATGTGTCACACAGCTATGATTTATTTATATCACATGACTCTTACTTACAGGTTGGGATCTGACCTGAGCTATTGTTATAAATTTGTGTTCAAGCCTCCTTCACCTGCCCTGTTTTACATTCCATCTGTCCTTCTAAACCAGAGAACAAAACAATTACATTTCTCTGTTTAATAAAATGTGTAACTCAAGTTCATATTCATCTTTACCAAAAGAGCAAAAATAGTCAGAACTCCCTTGACAAATGAAATGGTTGCTGCAACTTTCATCATCACTTGAATAACAACATATTACCTTTTATTGGTTTGGGGTATTGGCAACCTGTCTCAAAAATGTAAAAATATCTCAGTGTAGTTTTTTCCTTAAGCAAGTTAATTCAGTCTTGTACACCATATCCAATTATTAATTATCCTTCTACTTTGAGATATGCACAGAAACACACTGGGAAAAAGGCAGAAGGAAGGCTCAAGTCTGTTCCACAAATCTGTATGCCTAGGAGGCAGATTCCTTACAAGGACTCCACCTCAGAGTGACTATCCTGGCAGGTTGCAGATTCTCAGAGGCCAGGAAAGATTTGTCAGGTGTGCTGTTTCCAAGCACCTGCTGAAGCAATAAGTAGATTTTCACAGTCGTGGCAAATTGATAGAGTTCCTCAAAAATTTTCATAAAATTACTGCATGCTGCTTATTCTCCTTCTACAAATGGATTATATAAAAAACCAAAACAAAACAAGAAGAAATGGTATTATGTTGTCTACTTGTTTAGAAAAACTGGCTTATAAATGCCTTTTAAATATACTGACTACACAATTCACATATTACCAAAAATTTCAGGGTTACACGACAACAAGTCATGATAGCATTTGATCTCATCTGCCCATTAATCCATCACCTATGATTAATTTAACATCTCAATCTCTTAAGTAGCTTCCAAATGCTTCCAGATTTAAAATTATAATAATAAGACAAATGTAGAAGAGTAGTTTGCCAGCAAATTTATTTTTCATCTTCTTATCAAATATACATCTTTTCCCAAGGACATGACATCAGCTTGAGGACGTGAAATGGAGAATTTAATGTGATTTATTAATGCAAAATCCATTTGTAAGGCTTTAGTTCTTCAGTACTAGAAGCCAGATCCATTTCTGTAGTAAGCCTTAGTACTGATGTTTAAGGTCAGGGGTAGATAAGATAATGCATTATACAGTGACTTGGTCACATATCAGAAGTGTTTTCTATCATTATGACACTTTTATATTTCTTCTTCAGAGACTGACCTGTTTAGCTGCACTGCAACTAAACCATCTCTTTGAGAGTAGGAAATAATCAGTAGAAAATAATTCCAGTGTAATTCATAAATACCCTTACAATTTTTGTGAAAACATTTACTGCAAAACCAGAAAATGTGCCAGTCTGGTGTGGTACAGTAACACTCTAGATACAAGCAGCACTGTGAAAGCTTATCTGTTACTATGATATAGATGGGAAATGACAGTGGCAGAATCTTTCAAAAGCTCTTATATCTACCTGGTGAATTACTTTGCTGGAGTTTGGAGCAGCCTGCCCCCAGCTATAGCTTGGCTATCTGCTATTGAATTGCTCTGTAACACTCTCTATGATCAGTTCTTCCACCCTCTCCCTTAAAATGACATTCAGCCATGGTGGCATTTGAGGGACTGAAATACCTGGAAATAGTCTTTGAGCCAGGAACTGCTTCCAGAAACTACCCAATGGACAGTTCTGGATAATGAATATGGACAGTGAGGGTTATCACCTGCTCAGGGACAAGTCTTAAACAGAAAAAGAGTAAACTTCTATGAAATGTTTTAGGTAGTTCTAAAAGTGTGATTATACACTATTTACAGAATGTTGTGTGCTTTTCAGGAAATCTGAATCCAATTGTAAAGTCGTCTTTGTCCCACAGATGTTTTGTCACACATGCTAGTGGTGTTACTACTCAGTAGGACAGTTACAGGATGCTACCGCTCCTAGGCAGGAATAAGCTGCCTAGGAGCGGTAGCATCCTGTAACTGTAACATAATATAACATAAATATAGAATGGCATCTTTTCCAATGAGTTAGAAGTTTTACAGTAAAAAAAAAATCAAGACTTTAGCAGATCAGAAGCAAAAGGAGCTAAATGTACAGGTCGCACACGAGGTTACCTGCAGTCTGAGGAGCCACAGGAGCTCACCACTGCCCAATACCAAACTGCAAGGGGCAACAGGGTGCCCAAGGGAGCTAGACACTGATTTTTTTTCCTCCGTGATTGTCATCACAGCACAGGACACCAAGTGCTTTTTAACAGCTGCATGGACATAGCACCTTCCATTCATGATATTCTACAAGCTCCTCCCTTCTTTTCTGAAAACAAATGAACAAACTACATGGGCACTCTTGTGCCTGTGCTTGGATAGATGGTTATTGTTGTCTAAGTACAGAGTTACACACTTTGTGGTACTGAATTATATCTTGGTTTGTCTCAGATCTTTTCTCTAAATTATCATGAGTATTTTGAGTCTTAATCTTCTGCCTGCATTTCTCCTAACCAGGTATAGTTTGGAAATATAACAAGCACCCTCACTTTTCCATCAGCCAAGTCAATGAAGATAATATTGACTAATTCTGGAACAACGACAGATTCTTGAAAAAAACCCACTCAACGTATTGCTGTAATTTAATTTCTTTCCTTTACAGCACTTTCATCTAGACCATATGTTCCTAGCTTACTTATGAGAGTATACTAGTAGACTATGTCCAGAGGCTCACTAAAATCAAGATGTGACATCAACTGTTTTTCTGTATCCCCCTGAACTGTTATCCCACAACAGAATAGAATTATTTTGGCTTGACGTAGTTTTTATTGACCACTCCTTTCTCTTTATGTACTATTTTCTAAATGTCCACAAGCAGAATGTTAATAATTTTTTCCACTATTTCTACGGGAATTGAATTTAACTATCTGACGTAGAATTTTAACCTCTCTCTCCTATTACTTTTTAAAGATAAGCACTCTTTCTACCATTCTATAGACATCTGGAATGTCATTCTGGACTAGCTAATCAGAAAATATCTCAATTACTTGCATAATTTCAATTTTTTTCTTTCCCCTTTCAAGTTCTTGTCCTTGTTATGGTGTCAGTGTCATGATACCATTTGCTTACAATTGGCATTTTGATGAAACAAAGAAGGAACTAAACCTTCCAGCCTTACAGGCATTGTTTGCCAATATCATTCACTATGCAGAGAAGTGGACCAAGTCTTTCCTTAGATTTGTGTCCCTCTTAGCGCACTAAAATGCTGAGAAGGAAAAGTCACCTATGCTTTATTTGGTTTCATTCTCTGCTTTTGACTTTCTGTCTTTGGTCTCAAATGCTCATCCATTCATCTTTCTTAAAAGTCTTTTCTTTTCTGAGTGATCTACAGCTCCTATCCTTCCTCCGCACTGTCGTAACTTGCAATTTTGCAATTTCTTTTGCATAGTTTTGCATAAACTTGCATTTAACATAATTCCTTTAAAGAACTGCCTACTGTGCTTAACTTTCAGAATTGTCTCCCACAGGATCTCACTTACTAGTTCTCTGAATTTCTATAATCTGCTCTGTTGAGGCACATTGTGGCTTTTCCTGTTTGTCATGAATTCTGCTGCTTCATGATTGCTCATCAAGTGCCCAAGTTGTTTTGAACTGTTACTTTTAGACTCTACCAAATTATGAGGATCAAATCTGGAAAATGTCATATCTCACTGCTTTCTCCAACTTCTATAAGAAAATTTTTTCACTAAAAATTTTCAAAAATTAGCCAGACTGCCTGAGAGCAGCTGTATGCCTTCTACATGAAAATTTCTGAAATCAAAGTATGCTGATGGCATTGAGTACTGAGGTCTAGGTAATTCTGTTCACAAACAACTCATCATGTGATTTCCATGACAGGTGGCCCACTATTGACTCCCATTAGAATGTCAGCACTTTCTCCTTTAAATGTTACTCAGGAACTATGAGGCAGCCTATATTCTTCTTTATTCTTAACCTCAGGGCAAGTGATGCCTGCATGTAAGATAACACCTAAAGTAACATCTATATCGTTTTCTGTGTCTACCTGTCTTGAACAAGTTATACTGTTTATATTAATATTCCTGGTAGATGAATCATCTCAGCAAGTCTTTATTAGGTCTGTTAAGTTATAACTTTGAAATGTCTTTATACTGCTACTTCCTTTTGCTTGTTACCCATGCAACTGGTGTTCAGAGGCTCCAGGGACAGAAAAATGAACCTGATTCAGAAGACAGACTGAGACTCCTGGAGAATAGCTGACATCTGGTTCTAAGAGACACACAGAAGAGAAAGAAAGTCTTGTAGGACTCCCTTGTATTCAATATAAGTGAAAGAAACCACTGTTCATTCAGGCTCTAGGCACCACCCTAGGCACCCAGCCTGGCTGCAGCCAATCTGCAGCACCTGAAGCAGAACCCATTACAACCAGTTCCACATATAGATTCAATCCTTATGCCTAGTTTTGATGCCTGTTGTTCAGATTGTCAGCAGTGACCCAATGCCCTATTTTAAATTCTCCTTTACCTTAGAATGATGGAATACTTTCTGACAAGCGCAATGTGAAACATCTTCTGGAGATAAATATTATGAAACTATCCCCAAATCTCTGAAAGTGCTGGACATCTGGTAACCTGAAAAGGTCTTTCGTGTTAATTTATAATAAGTCCCAGAATATCAGATAAATCTCAAAGAGTATTAATATTGCACAAGAAAAATTAACAAGATGACAACAGTACTTACAGGTTAGCAGTCTGCAACTAGTATAAGAATCATAATGAAAAAGAAGCAGGATTAAAAGATGAATACAAAATCAACTACAGCATATCTCGTATGTATATGTATGAAAAAGACACATTAATGACCAGAACACTCCTGCAGAAGAGGGTTATACTGGATCAATCCTAGATTCACAATGTAATCACGGTGAGCAGAAGCTGACCAACCATTTGATTTCTCTTACCGGCACAATATGTTGTAAACTGGGAGTCATTTGTGTGAAAATAAGAGAGTGAAGAGATCCAACAGCACAAAACTACACTGAGACTGAAATCAGATCTAAACTGTGCAAATCAGACTTGTAGGTCAGTATCACAGTTGGAGCACTTAATGTCACATGGTGATCCTTAGCACTGAAGGAAAGGGGTTATTGTCTTGACAAACAGCAAGTGACTCGGGAAGATCGAGAGATTTCATTTCCCTTCAAGAATTTTTGGAGAAATCTCCAGTATCACCAATCTGTGTACCAAAAGAAATACATGTTATACCTGTTTCCAAATATTGTGTTTACTTGACACGGTTGTCACATTTCACACGCTTTCTTAGAAGTAATGTTACTTTGAATACTGTGCATGAGAAACTGCTACTAATCACTTAAAGGTAAACTTAAGAATTCTTTCATTCCTAAAGAAATAAATATATGTACACAAAAAAGATTACATTGTGCCTTCCAGTGACACGTTTCAAATTCTTTAGTGTTTTGGAAAGCAGGTAAGTGTTCTGCGTTCCTTGACAGTACTGATTTCAAAGTAATATATTAAAAAAAAAATAAATCTGTAATTCTGTAATGTTGATAAAAATTCAATACTTATACCTGTCAAACTGTAAACATAGTCTTTTATGAAGTTGTGGATTTTCATAGCTTCAAACTGCTGCTCAGAAATACTGTATCTTTTCAAACTATATATTGGAGACAACCACAAATCTAGCATACTGGATTGAATTATTTATTTTAGAGATAAATCTGAAATCTCCATATTGCTAAAATAACCTCAGAAGATTCAGCACTCATTTTATTCACTAGTATCTAGTGATACTAGATCAATTACATTAAAAGTATAGTAAGCAGAAAGAAATAAAATATTCTACAAACAAACTGTATCTTTCCACACACAAGGCATTTGAAGTACCCAATTAGTTATAACCAGTGAAGAAAGTTTCAGAGTGTGCTGTGACTGCTTCCTGCAGTTTATAAGTTGCAATGCAACAGCTTCCTTGCACCCTCTGCCTTGTGTTGGACAGCTAGTGAGAAGAGAAAACGTGCCAAACCGGAACGTGCTGCTGACACATTTTGCAGGAATTTGCTCTCAGCTTGTGGAAGTCACCTCACTCTTTGGATACTACTGAATGCAATGTTGCTGGATGCTTCTGTAGCAAAGGTACCAAAAATAATCTTTGGCAAAACAGAAAATATTTCTGTTTTTTTTCTGTACTCAGCGCTCCTTTTGACTAAACAACAGGTTCGGATGTCTGCTGGGAAATAACTACTACACAACCGATTCCTAACTTTAAGGAATGACAAACCAAAATGGGCAAACCCTCACTCATAAAAGGGGAAACCTCCCACACCAGAGTGCCCAAGATACCACTCACCCAAAGGGAGGCAAGGCTCACTCAATGCACCGAGACTCCCTCAATCCATGGAAGTATCCTTGGATGGCACGTCCAAGGGGAGGGTCCGACTGCCAGATATGCTGCTCTGCAAAGAACTAACTCAACTCAGGTCTTAGGCAGTACCCCATTTATAACCTAGTCAAAGGTGCA
>VWZK01017232.1:0-42398 GCA_013396935.1 Baryphthengus martii
AATGTTTTAAACACCATCATGAATCCTGTTGCAGAATAACTAATTGATGTGCACATGTATCAGTACTTCTCATATCATTGTATACTGTAAAGGTATTGGTATAAATCTAGGGTAGCTTCATACTTGCCTGCAATGAAGTCACAGTGTATATTTTAGGCTGCCAAGAAGAAATACTCAAAAACTCTCTCATGTCTTTATTTGCCTGAAGAATTAAAGGAATAACGACTTAAGAATATTTCCTAAATTTCTATAAATTCTTTATATCAATTTGTCCCTGTTCTTTTATCTGTACTGCCAGTTGCTTTAGTAATGAAACTAAATTGTACAAAGATGTGAATTTTGAGAACCCTTAAAATAAATGAAAATATTTTTATGGAAATTCAAATGTCATAAATGCTAAAGTTCATCTTAATATCTCTAGACTATTGCTACTTGCAATGGAATTACCATTAGAAAACTGAGAAACTGTTTTCTCCAAATCCAATTTAGTTCTGTTAGAACACCAGAAATTAGATCTTTAGGGAGGAAAAAAGAAAGAAATTTAGGTGCAGAGAAATTATATATTTCCCCCAACTTTTTGATATGAAATAAAATACAGATTTTACTTAAGGTAGTGTCTAAATTTTTGCTGTAACACAATAAAGAAAATGAAGAAATGAAAGAGAGGCAGGGAGAACTGGAAGCAGCTGAATCTTTGATAATGACACAATGGAATTCCCCCTAAAAATCATCAAACTGCTAAGGTGAGAGTGTAATATGATAATCGCTGTTTTTAAGGAACTTGAGACAAGCAAAGGGCAAAGGAGGGGAAAGAAAGGATGAAAAAGACTTCTGTCAGAAACGCAAAAGATTTTGGGTTGCAAGGCAGTAAGGTGAGAAAAGACGTGGTGATGGTAAAAACAAGTGAAGGAAGGAAAGGAATAGAGAAATAGCGATTGAATAGAGGAGAGCAAATACACATTTAACTATACATAAATGAGATTTTCTACAGTGCTATTTTCCAGTTTCCTGGTAGATATCCTACCATTGCTGTTTTTAGGAGAACGAACTGGGAAGACTGTTTTAAAAACTCATTTCAATAGTTTTGCTGTCTGCTGTGGACTCTGTAGATAAATGTGGGATTGGCTGAATGGCTGCCTATAGTGTTACTTGTCCTAACAGAAAGAAAATGGATTATTTTGTACTGTTGAGAATTTTTTAAACTTCTTTTTCATTCCATGAATAGTTCTGTGGACAAATTCAGCCACAAAATCCTGTTATATAAAACTGTGACTTTCAAGGAGATTCACGAAAGGGATTTCATGTTTGCAATATTATATACAGTATAGAAGTCTACTGTCAGTTCTGTGGTTGCACCTTCACTCTCCTGTTTTGTCCTCCTTTTTTTCTCAAAATATATGTAAGAGCTTGGAAGGGAATAGTCTGTATCTTTCTCTTTTCTAGCACCAATCTTGGCTATTCTATGAGATTTTGTACAAATACAAAACATAATTATATTTCACAAGCATCCCTCTGTATTTTCCTGCTTTTCTTCTTTCGTTTGCTTTAGTGTCTGAACTGTATCATTAGTTTTATTTACCTGAGCTGTGATATTACTGTGATAGTACCATTTTTGTCCTTCCATTTGCTTCCAGTCTCTAATGCAAATACTGTTGACAGGGAAAAAGTACTTTTACGCTGATTCGGCTGGGATGCAGTTCAGTAGTGTGATCCTCTGAGATCAGCAGTATTGTTATTCTAATCGGTTTCATACAGCTTGCTGAACTATTATGACAACCTAAGCGTTCTGTAACATCCAGGCAATACCTTGTTGGAAAACAAGCTGTTCTGCGGGACTTTTTTCCTTCCAAATGAATCACAGAAATTAGAGATAGAAAAGATCAAATCAGAAGTGGTAATATAATTCCCTTCTGTAAAAGTGGATAAGTTATTCAAGCAAATCTATTTGGTCTCTGAAATATTGTAATCAGGGTAGAAGGGGTTGATGTTCAAAGGGAATAGATGTCCTGACCTTGAAATCACATCAACTCAGTGAACTGTAGAAAGAACAGTCCAGGCAGATACCAGAGCCAAAACCAGGGTAGCAGAACTCGAGACATCCAATAGGATGTCTGCCTGTCCTGGTTTCTAACTTCCACCTGCAATACAGCAGGGTTTGTTGATTCACTTCAATGTCATTACAAGCTTTCTTGATATTTTACTTTATGTCTTAGTTCACCCATGGCTGGGTGGTCAAACAAAGCTTAAGAATTATTTAAATGGTACTAAATCTGCCTGGATTAGTTGTCAGGACTTCACATTTTGGTGAAAAACACCCACAGAACTGAAAAAAAACATATATTTACACATTGAATGGGGCACATAACTACACCAGTATTCATACTGAGAGGATCAGGAAATACGCATGTGGCACATGAAAGTTTCCTCAAACAGCAATTAAACTGTTTATTTTATCAACATCTACTGGAGATTTGTCAATGAAGTGTTTAAAAAAACTGAATTGTTCAATTTCAGGACTACTTAAATAATAAGAGTCACTTTCAGCTATAATTTCTATATTATAAAACTACAAAACTATATGACAGTTCCAGTGTCATATAATCTTTTTACCAAAGTAATTACATATTAGCAAGATATTACTCCCGATAAAATTTTAGAGGTTTCCATAGAAGAGCAAAAGTCTTGTTCAGTTTGCTGCTGCTTCTGAAACAAAATAACTTAGACATGAACTCCCTATGTAGAATCTCAAAGCAAAGTCTTCCATGGCACTGCATAATGCAACAGAAAGGTTCACTGGAAGCTCCAACTGCTATTATTTAAAGTGCTTTTTTAAACTGCACTTCTTAAGAATCCTTAAAAAGAGATGCAAACCCTGACAACCTCTACATTAGGTCCACAAAGATCTTTAGTCAACTCCTGTCTACTCCTAGTTTAGGTAGTCTAGGCCTTTTCTTTACTGCTGCTTTTCCCAGATACTTTATATATCATGTCACATAAGTTCATCCAGGGGATAGCACTACCCTTCTTGGCATACACAGGAATACCTCAGTGTTGTCAGTACCAAGATATTCAATGCCCCATGCACCTACTAAATCTACTGCCTAGTAGAAACTAAGTACTCCTATCATGTGAGAGGTCCAATACAAGAGACATTTTCAAAGCAGCCCTGACGTGTCATATAAAACTGCCAGAGGCAAGATACATCCCAAGTATGTAGCACTCATCCAGCATACAGATTCAATTCCTTTCTCTGTCTGACAGGAAAGCTCACATCACTTTCCTCTCATGACTGAACCACCAAGAACAGCACTGACAAATATTTTTAGACTGTAAGGAGAGCAGTAGCAGTCTCACTCACACATGTGCCATGGGATGGCAGAAAGAGATGGTAGGTGATAAAGTCACAAAAATCTGTATGCCACTTGGCATATCTGCAGAAGTTCTTGGTCATATCTAGACACTGTTTGACTATAGTCAACTTGGACCTGACACCAAAATCCTCCATTCCTTTATTCTGAGTATTATGTAACTCCTCGTGGCCATTTTCTGCCAATTAGTCTTTCATGCATCTAATTTTTTTGGCCGGAAGATGACATAGGCATTTCAAATTAAATTGTTGCTGCAGCTTCACTGGAAACTTCTGTATGATAGTTATTACAATCTACATACGGTATAACATTTGCTTTTCCGAGTGCATCAGTATGATCTTTCATTTATGCTGTGCTGATTATGTCAAATTTTCTTCAGCTTGCAGCACACTGGAATGAAGTATTACAATTTGGATTATTCTGATAACATGGTCTTTAACAAATCTATTTTTCCATATCTCTCAAATATACTGTTATGTAGTTCTCCAGCTGTCCAAACCTGTAAGATTCAGCACCCTGAATTTCTATCAACTGTAGTTAAAAGCTGAGGTTACTTAGGTAGCAGTATCTAAACTTGTCAATGACACTCAGAATCTCTACCTTACGAATGACTTCAAACCTTAAATATTTAATAATCATTCCTCAGTGCTAAGGAGCTACCTACTTGACAGCACTACAGCTGTAGGCAACTGCCATATCTGTGATTACACAGCTGCTTTCTTTAATGTCCCAGCTAGATGACAGAGGGCCTGAAAATCCCTTCTGTTGTGTGACAGAGGTGTACATTTGAATGAGGTTTTAAGAAAATCCTTAAATAACACAAGATCTTTTCTTAGCTCATAAGGAAAGAGAAAGGTTTTCCAACATGTGCTTAAAGCTAAACTGTTTATTATGGGCTTTAAGCCGTTCACATTTCCCTGCATCACTACCTGCAGCATCAGGGTTAATTTGCTAATGAGAAGCAAAACCCGCAGGCCCATCACGCTATTCAAATTTAATGTTCACGTGGACTTCTTGATTCAGGCCAGGTTTATAAATAGTGCCTTTAGTTTAAAAATAGGCTTTTCAGATCTAAGGGAGTTGATATTATGATCTGTAAAGTGAACGACGCTCCCAGGAGTAACAGGAGATTATGTAATATTTATTCCTACATTTTTGCTCATCTGTTTTGTGCCATTTTGATGCTGAGCTGTAAGGACTGTTAGTTTCTTAAACCTTTCAAATCTTCCTTCAGTGAAACTGGGACTGTTTACATGCTTGCTTGTCTAGGTAACCTTACTTGGCCTCAGGATTTTGCTTAGGAAACAGTGATCATTGACCACACTTACAGATAATTTCATTTAATAATTTTTATTGCACATAACCTTTGTGTAATCTCAAATTGTGCTGACAGGAGCAGCAACTTTCCAATATTAAATACATCCTAGAAAGATTATAGACAGGACTTTTTCTTGAAACATTATGAATTAAGGTCTCAGGGAGAAGGGTTAGTGAGACTGTAGAGCTAAGCTCTGTCTCCAGTTATATGAACAAGGATATTTTATTAAATTTTCATTAGACAGCTGTAAAAACAGTTTTCAGTCCTTGATTTTGTAGTTGTTTGTGATGTTTTAGAAGTGAAATATTGGTGCTAATGGAACAACATTCACGGAAAAAAGCTCATGGAATACGAGACAAATCTAAAAGGTTCTTGCTTCTTGGCAGGGCTCATTGAGAGGGCTTTAAACTAGGCTTGAAGAAGGAAGGGGATAAAACCAGGCTCACTAGAGATGAATCTAAGGCTGGCATGCCAATGTCAGGGGTAAAATCAATAGCCCAGCTCAAGTGCATGTGCACCAATGCACGCAGCATGGGCAACAAATGGCAAGCCAGTGTGCATCAGGACAACTATGACATAGGCACCATCACAGAAACGTGGTGGGATGACTCTCATGACTGGAGTGCTGCAATGAATGGCTATAAGCTCTTCAGAAGGGATCAGCGGTGGAGTCTCTCTGTATGTTAGGGAGTGCTTAGACTGTATAGAGATGGATGAGTGTGATGGTAAGGTTGCGTGCCTATACATAAGGATAAGGAGAAAGCCGAATAAGACAGATGCCCTGTTGGGAGTCTGTTACAGACCACCCAACCAGGATGAAGAGGCAGATGAAGCATTCTACAAGTGACTGGCAGAAGTGTCAAAATCACCAGCCCTCATTCATGTGAGGGACTCCAACTTCCCAGACATCTGCTGGAAATACCACATAGCAGAGAGGAAACAGCCCAGGAGGTTCCTGGAGTGTGTGGAAGAGAACTTCTTGACTCAGCTGGTAAGTGACCCCACCAGGGGAGATGTCTCACTAGTCCTGCTGCTTACTAACAGAGGAGGACTGGTGGTTCATGTGGTGGTTGGAGGCTGTCTTGGGCTTAACAACCATGAAATGATAGAATTCTCACTTGATGAAGTAAGGAGGGGAGTCAGCAGGACCACTACCATGGACTTCTGGAGGGCTGACTTTGGCCTGTTTCAAACTCTGGTTGCAAAAGTCCCTTGAGAGACAGTCCTGAAGGGAAAAGAGGTCCAGGAAAGCTGGACATTCTTTAAGAAGAAAGCCTTAGAGACACAGGAGCAGGCTGTCCCCATGTGCTGTAAGATGAGCTGGCAGAGTAAATGACCGGCCTGACTGAACAGGGAGCTTTTGCTGGGACTTAGGCAAAAGAGGAGAGTTTGGCACCTTTGGAAGAAGGGGCAGGCAACTCAAGAAGAGTACAGGGATTTAATTAGATCATGCAGAGAGAACATCAAAAAGGTGAAAGTCCAGCTAGAACTCAATCTGGACACTGTTGTAAAGGATAATTAAAAATGTTTTTTCCAATACATTAACAACAAAAAGAGAACCAGGGGAAATCACCACCCATTACTGGATGCCGGGGGAAACATTGCCACCAAGGATAGGGAAAGGCTGAGGTACTGAACGTGCCACTTTGACTAAGTAACTGTACTTTTTTTCCATGACTACTCCGCACTTATTTAAATTGCTAGAAATTTCTGGAAACTTTCTAAATCCCATTAACCTCAGAACATACTTAACATTAACTCTAGAGAATAATAAGCCACATAGTAATTTCTATATGTTATGCAGATACAAGTTGCAACCAGTACAACTACATCATGTAGTTCTTATTTGATGCTCTTATATTAATTTTTGACATAATGGCAATTAAATATTTTTTTAATTTTTTTTTTATAATCTGGCAGAGTCACAGTTTTTACATTCATTTTATATTGTATTTTGATCTCAGAAAAGTCAAATTGTCTAGGAGAGCACTTGTTTGTTTTCTGCTGCTTTAATGCAGTTTTTTTTTTATTCAGCAGGTAGGTCTGGTGTTGCTATGTGTTTCTTTCTGTGAGCAGAAAGGCATCATTTTCAGGAAGGGTGGTGAAAATACTTAATGGAATGTTGCTTTAAACTGCATCTAAATGCATAACCTGCTAAAGCTGGTTACCGATAGATTTCCTTTCTTTTCACATACATCCATAGCACAATATCTGCTTAAATTTACTAAAGTTTATTTGACTTATGTAAAAGTCAAGAAATTCAACCTCTACCTTCTCAGTTCATCAAACTGGTATTAATACACAGTGGTACATTCTTTAGTTACACAAATCATATTTTTTCACAGCAATGTGATCTCACTCTCTGAAGAGAATGAATAACTTTTGTTCAAGGAAGGATTATTCAATATTTTAATTTTGTGGCTTTTTAAAAAGGGTTCAATATGGAATGTCAGGCTTCATTTGTAGCATTCCATTCCAACTCAATTCTGAAGACAAATATATTTTTTTTTTCTGTATCTTTTTTTTTTATGGTACTCACCTCTACAATACCAAGTGTTCCACAAACATAAGTTTAATTTCACAAGATGCCATTAAATATATATATCTCAATATATAAAAAAATATCATTATTTTCCACTACTGATGGGTGCGTAGATCTAGGATCATATTTTTAAATTGTATATTATATAACATATGAAAGCTCAACATCATTTCAGATCTGACTTCAGAGTCTGAAACAATGAACCTCAAAATACACAACAAACATACTAATACCAAATAAATTTTTACTTTAATTTTCTATTCTATCTTAATGACAAAGTTTCTGTGCTCACAAGGAAAATGTGTCTGTACCCAGGCTTGAAAATCACCCTTCCTGAAAGGCAGGCTAGAAGTCTTCTCTGCAAGCAGATATCTGGTTTCCAGGCAGTTTCTGGCTCAATGCTTTGGTCATCCAACTGACATGCTAACTGTGAGCTGGAAGCCTGGGACTTCATTTCTAAGGTCATGATTTTTTTTTTTTAAAGACAGGCTCCCAGAATATCCTTCTAGCCTCCAGTTTCCATATGAAATATCTTGTATTTCCAAGACTTTCAGTTCATCACTTTTCAGTAGCCAACTGGGAAGATAAGACAGGACAACCATGGCACACAAGTTTATGGGAGCCTGAAATTTGGCCAATTCAGAGACAGAGCACCTATTCTTCCTAGACTCAGATGTTTCCAAAATACAGCGTTGTTAAAACTATTCAGAGAAAAGTATACCACTTGTCTTCTTTCAACAAAAGAAGAAACTCCCCACACTTTTATTTTTGTTCCTATAGTTGAATCTTCTGACTCAAGTGGGTAAGTAACGGTAATATTAGCAATATTAGTGGAGAGCACCAGCAGAAGTTTCAGTGTATGGCAGAAAGAGAAGCTTGGGATGGGCAATCTCTAGCTAAGCAGAAAATTTACAAGCAAATATAAGTAGGATTCTTTTGAGCATTGCATTTAAATAAGTGTCCTTGTTCTTTGTTCCATCTGGAATGCATATGGTGCCATTTCATCAAGCCTGCCATGTTCTAGATGGAAAAAAACCCCGCCAACAGCAACATTTCATTTATTCCACTTCTCAATTCATAAGATAAACACAGAACTCTTGAGTTTCGTGTAGCCTCTTTATCCATACTTGTATGACTTGCCACTATGTCAAGAGCAGATTCTGAAAGCAATGGTTTTTTACCTTCTCTTCTGCTGCTTAAAGGAGCTCTGCTGTTTGTGTTGAAATGATATGGAGTTCTGCCAAAGCCTTCAGGATAAGCATATTTCAGTCTGGCAGTGAATTCCTGGGCAAAAGAAGAAAGAATTACAGACAATATCAAGAGGAAGTTATTTACAAATCCACATACACAATCTATGAAAACTAGCGTAGCAATCTTTTAACCGAGACCATTTGTCCCAGCTGCCATCGGTACACATATCAAGTGTGGTATTTTGTGTATGTATTAGAATTAAACAAAAGAGAATAAGTAGCATCCTGAGTCAGGTAATTTCTATGTTTTTCTCTGCAGGTGTCTGTGGATCTAATATTTCTACCTGAGCATTTCAAGCATAAGATTAGTGAGAGAATACGCATTTTAAGATATTTGACTTAATACATTAAAAAAAAGTTTTGAGAATTACAGCAGTAAAAATGTCCTATTGGTCCGTAGGTACTTTTGCCTTTTCTTTGAAGCTATTTTTATCTACTTGTATTTTGTCTGCTCAAAACAAATGCATGAAACAGTTCATCCAGCCCATTTTGGATTAATAATGAAATTCTATGTCATCGAAAACTAGCAATACATTTTCTTACAGGTTATAATAGGAGCTTTTATTTCATCTGCAGCGAATAATCTCCGAATTCCAAAATACAATCTCAAACACACATGTACCTATGTATACATCCATATATATGTATTTATATACCTACACACATGCATGTATGTATATGCATTTATCACTTTATGTAGATATGGACATGAATAACTAAACTAATAGTAGACCAATATTATTTTTTAAAAATTAATAAAAACCGCATCAATGTATCTTGTGACCTTCTTAGAGACCAAAATGGTTGAGAGACATTCAGATGAGTTATCATTTAAGCAACTAAAAAGTAATATACAATCTATGCTCAAAAGATTAATTCAAAACAAGTAGTTGTGATGAGTTCCACTGTCTTTGAAGAACAGAGAGGAGTTCTATCAAAAACTAACACAGTATAACCCAATCTCCCTTTGTTTTAGTTAAAAGAAATGAACTAAGAGAATGAATCATTGCTTAGTTTTCCAGTTTGGAGGAAGAGAAGAAAGTAAAATATATAGTGTCTGGGAACTGTCTAGGTCACTGCCCAGCACCACTTCTTTTACTGAAGAGTGTGTCTCTCAATTTGGGAAAGACAACAAAATTTGTATTCAGTTAAACTCTTAGAAGTTAAGTTTAGTTAAGTGCTAGCCACCCGATTCAAACAGTCATTTTAAAAGTCATGTTAAAGTCATGAAATACAAATGGGAAAAAATTGTTTTATTTCAGGACTGGAAAATCTGAGAGGTAGTGTAGGGAAATGGAATTAAATAAACTATGTAAGGTAAATGCAAGTTTTAAAATTTATAAGTAATCATATTATTTCAGATGATTTTTCAAGACACTATTTAAAACCAAAGGAATGGTTAAAGTTATGAATATTTTAATTTTATATGAATTCTGTATCTATGTGATTGGAAGAATCCAAATAAATGAGATAATAAAAATATTAGGTCATAGTACTTAAACTCAAAGACAATTCTCTTTTAAAGGATGCATCTTTAAGTTAAACTACTTCCTTTTTAGATCAAAAAAAAAAAATTGCCTTATTTCTGACATATGACAATAAATTTTGATCTAGAAAGTAGAAACTAGTTAAAGTGTTCCGCTAAGGCTGCTCAGTAATACATGAAGAGCAGAAGAGACAGAAAAGAGCAAAAGAAAAACTAATACTTGCCTTTTTATATTTATTTTACAGGAAATGTGTTTGTTGTAAGCCTGGCAGTTGCAGACTTGGTTGTAGCAATCTACCCATATCCTCTGGTCCTCACGTCTGTATTTCACAATGGATGGAATCTGGGATACCTTCACTGCCAGATTAGTGGCTTCTTGATGGGCCTAAGTGTCATTGGATCAATCTTCAATATTACAGGCATCGCTATCAATCGGTACTGCTATATCTGCCACAGCCTCAAATATGACAAGCTGTACAGCGACAAGAATTCATTGTGCTATGTTGTTCTTATCTGGCTCCTCACATTTGTTGCTATCGTGCCCAACCTGTTTGTGGGATCACTACAATACGACCCCAGGATTTACTCATGTACATTTGCACAATCTGTGAGCTCAGCGTATACAATAGCAGTTGTGTTTTTCCATTTCCTGCTTCCCATAGCCATAGTTACTTTCTGTTACTTGAGAATATGGATCCTCGTTATTCAGGTAAGGCGAAGGGTTAAACCGGATAACAACCCCAGGCTGAAACCACACGACTTCAGAAACTTTGTAACCATGTTTGTGGTGTTTGTACTGTTTGCAGTCTGCTGGGCTCCTTTGAACTTCATAGGCCTTGCTGTGGCTGTTGACCCAGCAACTATAATCCCTAGGATTCCAGAGTGGTTGTTTGTATCTAGTTATTACATGGCATATTTCAACAGCTGCCTTAATGCTATCATATATGGACTTCTCAACCAGAACTTCAGAAGAGAATACAAGAGAATTATAGTCACTTTTTGTACTGCAAAAGTATTTTTCCAGGATAGTTCTAATGACGTGGGAGACAGGATGAAAAGTAAACCTTCTCCACTGATCACAAACAACAATCAAGTGAAAGTGGACTCTGTCTGAAAATGAGACTCTTATTATTGTCACTCAACATCATCCAAAAAAATCATCTGTTTTGTTAAACCTAATGTTAAATATTATAGTGAAATATCTCTTCTACACTGGAAGCACTTTGATTAAATTTCTTGCATGCTATTTGGGAACTCAAGTTACAGAGCCTTGACATACAGATCCTGTTATACAATGATGTGTCTCTCGTATAGCAACACAATTATAATCTTGAGGGAATTATAAAATTATGCATGGATACTTTTTTCTTTTTCCTTAAATGAAGATAAACAACTAGAAAGAGATTGAAACAGAAGTATCCAAATTGCCTGGCTCTATAAAAGAAATCACTAAAGTATTCCTGCTATTTTCTGCCTGATTCTACTGGCCAGGTTACAATTCGATTCTAAAACCTCTGAGAACTTCTTTTAAAAGATGAAATCAGACTTTTATGAAATGTATCGGGAAATGTGAAGTGAGAAATCAGAGTAATTGCACCTTCATTAGGATTTTTGATAAATACCTCTACCTATGTTGCTTTGCCCCTAACATGGACATGAGTATTCATTTTTTTGGAGCTTAAACCTCACCAGCCCTCCTAGGAACGACATTCTCAATTGACTTCTCAGTTTTAAAATAGCTTTTCGGAGGAGAAATATACCTGACTGATTATCTTCAAAGCTACAAGCTCAGGAGGATAAACAGCAAGGAAAGAAAAGAACCATGATTCATCAGCTCAAGCCATTTGGGCATGAAAAAAAGGTGTAGGAGGATTGAGATGAGAAATACAAACCACTGTTCTTTCTGAAGAGACAGTAATTCACGAAATTAGGAAGTGCCCCGGAGGAGTTTCCTGGGAAACACCTCCTAGAAACATAAGCAAGGAAGGACTATTATTTCTCATTTGTGTACACTACAGAAGTTCTAAACCTCTGTGAGAAAGAGATGAACATGTTTAAGAGGAGCAATGGGTAAGGATGACAGTTTTGTCTGGTTAGTGGAATCTTAACCTCATGAAACTCTGGGAAATGATAAGTATTTACAGGATGAGAATTTAATATCTTTCTCAAATTGTTCTCCCGAGAACAGCCTCAGAGTATAGGTTATTTTGTAATCTGCCACAGATAAACTTTTTAGGTCAATAATTAGATGTTTACCACAATGAGGAACATAGTGTAATAACCTAGAACAATGACACCTTTAAATAATAGAGAAGGGAAGGCGCTACTTAAAACCTGGTACAAGGAGGAACACATGACTCTCAGGACAGGAACTACTCTGTGGACCTTCCACAGACAGCAGGCATCTCTTCAGTAAGGGGAAGCATACTGTGAAGTGAGGAAGAATATCTAGACAGGCTGTCTTCTGCAACAAAGCATCTCTGTTTATAATGGAAATCCTCTGTTGGAGAAAAGCAATTCACAATAGCATTCACTTTCAAAATGACCTTAAACAGAAGGAGCATTTAGTTCTGGAAAAATGCTTCAGCTGTCATACCTTTTAATGCTCAAGTGTTCATACCTACCCTGATATTAAAGTATACTTGAGCTTTTCCAAACCAATTCCAATCATTTCAGCTGGACAAAGAGTTTCTGAATAGCCATTAGACTTCTGTTAATCTATATTAAAACACAGACTTTACCTAAACAGTTAATTTATTACTTGCTGTACTGGAGAGATATATGTCTTAGAAACAGTCACTCTAGGTCATACAATTCCTTAAACTGTATATTAATCTAAATGTGTTTCATCTTTCTTGGGTCGTAGATTAGTGTATGCTTGACTTAATAAAGAACTAAAAGAGAATAGATTCATGTTTACTTGAAAACCCCACTCTTCATCAACTGGTCAGTTTCTTACCTTAAAAATAGGTGCCTCATGTCAGGTTGACAATGGAACTAATGAACAGTATTGTAAAGCCCTGGAGACGTACTAGCAAGTCAATGCATTGCTGAGGTGCTTGACTCATCTTTGTTTACATTTGCCAGTCAGAATCACTGTGTCAATAACCAGCTCTCTTCTATTGTGGTATCATCATCCGATGTGATATGATACAACATGATTAATCACATAAAGTATATCACAGCTTTCTTCACTGTGATTTCATCCTTTATGGATGCTTAGCTCTGTCATTTTGTTGTTTTCTGTGTAGTGATTTCAGAGTAGCAAAGGAAGCATGATCACTTTATAAGAAAAGAAGTTTTTCATGTAAGGAAAAAACTAAATTCTTACAAAACTTGCCTTATTTAAAGCATGTTTCCAATGAAAATAATGTCTTATGATGCATCTAATAAAGTAGCATAAAGATAGTTCAAGTAGCTTGATCGTTAGCGAATTTAGAATCTTCAAAAGTCTCTCACTTGCCATTTCCAGCAGAAAATGTACATGTTTATCATGTCTATATATTCATGAGCCAGTTCAAGACACTGTACCCAATATTGTGGATTATCTGAGGAATTAAAGTTCCCTGTAATTCACAAGTGCTAAAATATATTTTTGATGATAATGAAAATGGTTTGCTATATGCAATAAAAGTTATTATACCAAAGGTATATATTTTATGGAATAGACCTATATTAGAAATGGAGAGCATTTTTCAGATCTGATATTTTGAAATATTTGTATTAAATCTAAATCACAGAAATGTGCATGTTGGTTATATTTTGAGCTGCTAAATATAGCAATAATTTTATTAAATTAATCTTTTGTTCTTCTTTGGGGAGAGGGAAGAGTGTTAGTCTTAAGAATTTAGTTTAAATTAATATGGATGGAAAATGTGGGCAATATCTGTTACCCTCTTCAAATTAATTTTGCATTTACTGCCATTTTGAAGTATGTCTTAGATAAAGTTTGCAAAACCAATTCATAGAAAAAGCAAAAGAATAATGATATTTATCTATGCAGCAATGATTTCTTTTAACCAGATTCTATTGCTTCAAAGGAATCAAAGTGATTCATGTAAGACAATCAGCAGCTTACTGACAATGAGCATGACAATGTGAGTCACCACCTCAAAAGATCAGACTCTATGGTCAACATAAAAATGACTGATGAAAATAATTGTGATTTCTGTCCATTTTGAGGAAATGGAGTTAGAAACTTACACAAAATTAGTTGCTTCTGTGCAAGTAGATGAACCATGACACGTGTTTTGCATTCCAAGTCATTAATTTCTCTGTGGTGTGAAAGGCTATCATAGTATAAACACATCATTTAGAGTTCTATCTGCAAGTTTTAGACAATGTAAATGTCCTATAGCAGTCATCAGCCCTGGATGGATTTAACTCTAAAACATGAGTCTCAGCAGTCTGCTACATCTGTGGGGAATTATCGCTTTCCTACTTCCTACCCATTTCTGGTTTGAGCCCCAATGAAGCCAAAGGACCTCTGTGAATGAGCAGTGAACCCCCTGTATGCAACATACTAAAGGCTTATAGCCTAATTGACCCCAACCTTATCCTACAAGATTTTCTTCCTTACATCACAATTTTGATTAAGCTGACAATCTGAAGATGAATTTACAGCAACATATATTGAAGCTCTGCAGTTAGGTAGTTTTATTGGTGATTATCTTCATTACAAACTTCACATTAACAAGGAAATTTGGCATTATTTCATATTTACCAGCAAAGAGAATATTAATGAATATATTAATATCAATAAACAGGGTATTTATTGTAGTTAAACTGTAACTGTATGCAACAATGTAATTTCTTTTGGAATAGCTCACTTAAGAGTGCTTTGCACATTTTCTTCTTCCACTGGGCTAGTGGAAGTGCATAGATACGAAGCAAATATATGTTATTTGAATAGGTACATTTTGCTATTTCTATTTTTCTTATTATTTGTTCTAAAAGGCAAATCTTTGAGTCGTCCATAATAAATATGCTATTGTAATCAATCTGTATTGCAATGTATAGCGCATCCTTCTGTAATTGGTCGTAACAACACCGTTTTCTTCTTTTGAATCACTTTTGAAATGGTATCATGTTAAATCTGATTAATTATGACATACTGAAAGGAACTCTTATTTCCCTTAAACTGCACTGAAAAAAAAAATCATAAAAAGGTTCCTTAAAATACAATACACAAGTACGTAGGTATATGTGGTCACCAAATTTAAAACAGAATCTCAGAAACTCTTCTGTTGGATCATCTTGTTCGCAAACTGTAGTGATACAGATGGACTGTTATTCTTTAATTCTTTTCTAATAACTGCATTTTCTAAGTATCATTAATATGGTTTACAAATAATTAAGAAGCTAAAGCTGAATTTCCTAGAAGAAAATATATTCATGGCCTGGCTTATAGCCCACGTACTGTATATCCAATTTTTGCCTGTGTTATGTGAGAATTCCATTATGTGGTTTTATGAATTTGCTCATTAAAAATATTATTCCTACCTCAAATATGTGTCTGAGAGATTGCAATAAAGAATAGGGTGGAAAAGATTCATAAGCATAAGTCAATAGCCTTCAGAATTTTAATAGAAAGAAAAGTAAATTCAGCAAAGAAGTACATATATTAATAATGGTCATAGAAAATATTTTCCTGCTTCAAAAGAATACTCATCACTCAAACTATCTCTACTATCAAACACTGCCCAAAGTGTGCTTATATTGAGAAGCATGCTACTCATATGCACTGATTATTCCAAAAGTTGCAACCAAACAGCATTTGAGCCGTAATGTCTTGTTTTCAGGTGACATAAACCAGCACAGTTTCACTGTTTCATGTAAACTGAGGACTTCGGATATTAGATTTTATAAATCTAAAAGTAAGCTTTTTTTACGCTATTACACAAGCAATTTAGATTGTATTTCTAAGGAAATCGTCAATTGTCAGCTGACCAGGTTGTGGGAGAACGTGAGTTTGCCTGTTTAATTTAATCGCAACAAGGATTTTACTTTGCATGTTTGTTTCCAGATTCTAATAGTGCTTATACTTGAATACTCTTCACTCCTCTTCAATATGTATAAATACTCAGCTTTTCATAATGTATGTAAAAGTTGGGGTAATACAATGAGATTATCAAATGTATGGTCCAGACTAAAATATTTTTCCATGCTGTGGAATTTTCTGCCGCAGAGCACTGCCTATACAAGCTCTAAGCAGGTACACAAAAACCAATAGCATTGATTCACAGCCAGAAGATTCCCCAGGGCCAGCAAGCCCAGGAATAAGACTTGAGCAGCAGGGATTCCCCAAACTAAGGATTATTGGAATGATATCTTGATGACGTACACAGTATATTCTTGCCCTGTTCTTACCCTCTGTCTCTGTATAGATACTGTCCAAAGGATCCTGAAGTAGATGGACTTTTTATCTGACTACGTACAATCTAGAAATGTAAACCAGAACAAATCCAATACAGCGCTCTTTGGAAGGCAAAGGGACTGATCATAATCTGTTTCAAGAAACTAGCAATGTCGCTTTTTTTCCCCCCTACTAACAAATAACTGCCAATAAAGTAAAAACTATGTTCTAAAAGTATGACACAGTCAAATCATAAGAAAGTGGGGCAGGTTAGGAAAGGACAGAACAGGACAGCCACTCAAATTAGAAATTACTAAGTAGGCTCACTAAAAACAGAAAAACATATGTAGGCAAATATGACATGAAAACCACAATTAACTTCTACTAAGAGTGAATTAACTTTTGTTCACTTCTTAATGATACAATATCAGGTGCTTTAAAATTCACATGGAAAAGCTTCATTAAGCCCTTTGTGAGTATTTTTAAAATTGCGTAAAATTACTATGTAGCTCTAGTTTATATATACATGCTTTACAACCTTCGAGTCATATAAAAAGATATGTCCACAAATACTATATGCAAGTAAATGTTTACACCTAATATAAGCAAATATAGTTACTACAGGCACATAAAACCAACTATAAAGCCCTTAGATCCCCAAACTTCTGTTTCAGACTGGCTGAAAGGCTAATATGTGAAGATTTTTTTCACTGTTTTCTAGTCTTTCCTGATAGTTTAGTAACTTTCAATGTCTCTTTCACTATAAATTTCGGCTAGCTTGAAAGCAGAAATATTAGCTGCTTCATTAATATTTGTGTCCGTACAGATCATCTCTCCCAGCCAGTTCTGATATTAATGCAGTTTTCCAGAACATCTCCTAGAAATACATCTCCTTCTCCAACCCCAATGACATATGCTTGTTCCTCAGTTCTGACCATGCTCTCAGCTTGGCTGTCTGTCCCTTTCCATCTGTCCATGCCAGTGGGCATATATCATAATGTTCATGACTCTACAACGTCCCTGTCTTATTATGATCTGTTGTGACCACTTGTGTTTTTTAAGAGTAGTTTGACATCAGTTAAAGATTTGTCTTACAGACAGATTGAATACAATAGCTTCAGTATTAGTCACCCTCAAGAATCTATGATTTAATACAAACATAAGAATTTATAACATGAATAAAACCCCACAGGGCTCTGTTCTTTAAATATAAACTTTGCTTTATAAACTTCAAAGTAATTTTATTTCTTTTAAATGCTCATGAATCCTATTATTGTTCCCATCTTTTTCTTCACATGTCAAGAACCCAGCTTCTATACTGAGCGAGGAATTAAATAGTCACTAGAAAGAGAAGGTTTGCTCTTGAAGCCTCCTATGACAGGAAGGGAAATCAAACTCAGGATAGGTGCCACTAAGTACTGAAGCATTTGACAAAAAATAAGTGTCTGTTACCTAAGATTTGAAAGAAAGAAATTAGACCTTGTTTCAGAAAAAGTTCAGTAACAAGGAATAGTTAGTAAGGAATTATCCCTGATGTTATCATCAAAAGGTTGTCATGGGAAAAAGGGAGCCCATCTTATACATGAAACCAAGATTTTATAGATAGTCTAATTAATGTTTTAATGGTATAAGAAAAAAAAAACACAAGTTATTATTAGCCCAGTTACAGTTAAGCTAACACTCCAAGTCATCTAATTATAGAAAATCCTAAAGGTGGTATGATTCAAGTCATGTACATGACTGCATATTAAGTACAGTTTTATACATCGTTGTGGTTTAACCCCAATCAGCAACAAAGTACCACGTGGCTGCTCGCTCTCGCTCCCCTCCCGTCCTCGAGGTAGAGTGAGGAGGAGAACCAGAAGAAAAAGGTAAAACTGCATGGGCTGAGATAAAGACAGTTTAATAGGACAAGAGGGGAAAAGAAAAAATGATATTAACAATAATATAAATAGAAGAAAATATGGAGCGAGTGATGTGCAATGCAATTTTCACCACCCAGCCCATTTAGAGCTGCAATCCTCTCTCTGCCAGCCAGTTCCAGTCCCTCACAAGGTATATAGTATCCCCTTGGCTATTTCAGGTTAGTTGTTCCAGCTGTGCCTCCTCACAACATCTTGTGAAAATTAACCCTAGCCCTGCTGAACTCAGGACATACATAAAACTCCCTAGCACCCACTCCTTTTCGTGGTTTTGTGCTCATCCTCCCACAGGACCTCTGGGACTTTTTTATGTTGCTGCCTGTTGAAATAAAGAAGAGGCTATAGAGGTTTTTGCAACCCATAAAGTCCCTGAAACCTCCAAGCTGAAGGAAAGGATCAGCATGGGTGCAATTTCTTTGTGTGTAAATTTCTTTATAACACTCTTTTGTTTTGATTCTTAACAGCACATCTGATAGGAATAGTGGAATAGTCATTCCCTCATCCTACCGGAGACAGCATTTGAAACATCGCAGTGACAGTCCGTAGTGAAAAGTCCTATGTTTATTGAGATATTTTTTTGTCATAGGAACTCCAGGAACCATGAAGGTACAAGGTAGGCATTTTATCATCCCAACTAGACTTAAAGATCTGTTACACGGAAGTCTACTATTAGTTGGGACTCTAAGGGCCAGGCAGTCAGTCTGGTCCTAAATAGGACCTATCTCTTTCCTTTATTGTTTCTTTTACTCCTTCAAGACAGATTTTGCATTTGATTCACATACTGCTAGAAAACTGTTTTCTGGGAAAACAGTAATCAAAAGACAGAATTCATCTTATGCAATTTCTTCACTGTTAGAAATTTTTTCAGAGCGATAAGGACGGTATCCTGAAAGAATTACCTAATCAGTAAGTTCCTTATTAATACAGAAAAGCAACAATTCTTTCTAGTTCTTTCTCAGTCAGTTTATCTTCTCAGAACGTTTCCGTGATGTCTAAGAAATATTTTCACAATAAGACAAATACTACCTAGCAATTTATCAGTAAGTAGAAGAATTCAAAATAAAAAATTCAACTGGTTGTCAAAGTTGTGTAACATTAGTATTGAAAACTGAAATAAAATATGATCAAACCTCCAGATTTGTACACCTTTCAAATAGTGAGAATAATTTTTCATACTCTTTTTATTCAGGATATTGCTTGCATATAAAAAACAATATACTCATCAAAAAAAACCCAACCTGTCACTGTTTTTCACAGATGTATATGTATGTTCAGGAAGACAAGCCAAGACAGTGTTGAAGGTTATCATAAATTACTCTGCAGAATGTCATTGGATCACATCTAAAGACAAGTATGAGTTATTACAAACTAGCCATCTAACTATAGCTAAGGACAGAATGAGGATAGTGTGGGCAGATGGAATGAAAAAAATTCAGTTCATAGTAGACGTACACAAACAAGGAAATTGAGAGCAGTGTCTGCAGCCACATGAAAGCATTCTTAAACAGGAGTTCAGCTGCAGTCTCACCAATTGCTTCATTTTTTAGTTTTCTTCTTCAGCATCACAACCTTTGGGTAGTGTTCCATGATATCGAGAACAGCCATTTAGCGTATGTCTGTGACATTCTTGGTTTCAGTTCTTCCTTCTATTCTGAAAGAAGAAAATGTTCAAGGAGAATCCTGATAATGCATTCCAAGTATGTTTGCATGCAGCTGGGTATAGAAAATTGTAGGAAGCTATGAAAATTGAGTTTGTATTCAGTAAAGAGTAAGTAACAGCCATAACGAATGACTAAGGCAATTGAAAATCATACGTATGACGCTTATTTTGTCAACACCAAATAACAAACTGAGCAATACTGAACTATTGGGGTTTCATTTTCCCTATTATTCTACTTTTCATTTCCTTTTAGTCAATCTTAATACTTTCTAGCTGGTGGAGATGACAACATAAAATTTTGGAGTAACCTTTGTATGTTTGTGTGTGTGTGTATGTGCGTGTGTGTGTATGCTTGTGTATGTGCATGCGTCCTCTATGGAAGCGAGACAGAACTACATCTTATAAACTAAACCAGTGAGGTTACTTATTATCAACAAGACAAGAATTGCTAGCTGCTGTGTGTAGAAAAGTATAAAAGAATGGCTGCTACTTTGTAAATCACTCTGTAGTAGTCTCCCTTCTCTCTCAGCCTGGTTTCCTAAGTTTGTCTCTGCCACCTTAAGAGGCAAAAGTGACCATCACTGTGGCTGCTCTGCAGGCACAGCCGACCTTCCGCTCCAGGGTAGGTGATTACCTCCTGGTCTGATGTGTTGCGGTGCTGGGCTTGGTGCGAGCAGAAGCACCGCACATGCTCAGTGTAAGAGGTAAATGACACTGAAAGGTTTTGCCAGTGTTTATGAAGTTATGGTGAGCATGGATCTGCGATTTATTAATTTTTTATTCTCAAGACTTGCAGCAACAGACAATTATTTTAATTGTTGCAATTTCTTTAGTTTGTAGACAAGGAAAATTAGAATTTTCTGAGCACGCTGCTTCTGAAGAGCAAGTATTTTAACTCTAGAGAAGAACTGAAATACAACATAGGTAATTTATACTAAAATAACATGATTCCTTTTGTTGAAATTTGAAATCTCACATTTATGTCAGCATATCTTGCCAGTAAAGAAAGTCTGAAAATGCTGATATTTGAACAGGACATCTGAATGAAAACTTATCAAGTCTTATCGGTGCATTTTATCCAGTCATGATAGTCCAATTTTATTATGGAAGATTGGAGAACATCGTGGTCTCATTCAGATGAAATGTATCATCAAGGCATCCCTATTTGTCTTTTTTTTAAAGGACACACCATGCAAGAATATGTAATTTATGTCCAAATTCAAGCCTGAGTTATTATATTCTTCCTGCCTAAAGTCCCTCCTCTGTTTTAGAGCTAACTGAGTATATTTTTTCCTTTCATGCACTGAAAATTTGTTTAACATTGATACGCATTGCTGCTCCATTGCAACAGGAATTATACTCCTGAGATGGCTGTGCTTCAGTAAATAAATGACAGGCAACACAAATCATTCCTCTAATCAGCCATCAAATACAAATATGCTTTTATTTGCAAATTGTGTAAGATAAATTCTTCCTACTGAATTTCACACCATTAATTAGATTTTTTTCTGTAAAACAAAAGAGCAAAAATTAATCAGAATTAAAACGAATAGACTGAAATTGGTCTCCTGGGTCACCTTGAAAGTTGGCATTGCCAGACCTAATTCTTCACAAACCGTGAATCAAGCACACAAAAACCTGACAATGACCTTAAACAAAAATGTGATTTCAAAAAATAATAATAAATTACTTTAATTTCCCGTCCAAGTCTTTAAGATGCAATCATACTCATTTTTCAATCCTTTCTTAAAACTTAGAGGTCTAGACTAGACATTTACTTTTTCTCTTCCAGTGAAGACTGATATTCTCATGTAACTGTAGCTGAAAAACGTCAAATGTCATAATCATGTTGAAATTAGAAGACCTATACTAAGACACATATTTGAAAACCAGCAAAAGCACTCTCCATGTACCGTTTCTATGTTCAACAGCTCAAGAAGCTTCAATAACATTCAGTGTTCCTTTATCACTTGAATGCAAAAATAGTTTGTGAATAGTTGGGCGGATAAATCACCCGAGTACTTTTTTAACACCACCACTCTTCATTTATTATTTGCAAATAATCCTAGGTATGATGAGACACTGTAAGGAAAGCACAGTGAATGAAATGTGGATGTATCATCTTTACTGAAAATTTTATTACTATTCAGTAATAAGGAGAATTTGTATTTTAAAATACAGTAAATATAAAAGAACAATATTATAAAATTAACACTAACACTGAAATAGTCACCTAAGAATTAGATACATTGAATATATTTAAAAATATTTTTTCTCACAAAAAATAAGCACAGATGTTATTCTTCCAACTATATATAGCTTCTTTTTTTTTCTTGGATAATTGCTAATCCGGCTATTTTCTACCCTGAATGTTTGCAATATTAAAATAGAGACAACTGTACAACAAAATTCCCTCATTTTAAGGAACCTGTAGACCCTATAAGGTCTGCAGGACATTGTGAGTTCATGCTAATTGGAAGACCTGGAGGAAAGGCTTAAGTTCAGCTAGCTCATACATATGTCCAGAACATGTGCACATGTGGATGAGTAAAACACTAAGGAAACTCTCCTATTGTACAGGTCTGTACAACATTTGTACAGATCAAGAGGAGTCAGCAGATAATGACAGGTGTTGAAATTCCCTTTCAGGAAGTATTTATTGCAAGTCAGACCCAGAAGT
Organism: Baryphthengus martii; assembly: GCA_013396935.1. Lineage (NCBI taxonomy): Eukaryota > Metazoa > Chordata > Aves > Coraciiformes > Momotidae > Baryphthengus > Baryphthengus martii. The sequence goes on from VWZK01017232.1 coordinate 22,582, forward strand.
CTGACTGCAGAAGCACGAGGGTACTTCAAGGCTCCACATGGGAACAGTCTTTAGTAGCAACCAGTAGAGAAGACATACATGCCAATATAATAAAAGAATCTTGTGAATTTTTTTTTAATATTTTTTAATAATATCATTCAAGATTTTATAGAAGCATACAGCTCTTGGCAAATTTTATCTATACTCTCCTTACAAAATAATTCCCGGATTAGGAATTATTTCTAAAATTTTCAGTGTTTTAGAGCTATCAATTTTGATTTGAACTGATTTATATTGTCTCCAAATTATTGCTTTGAAAATTAAAACCAAAACAACCCAATAATATAGAGTAATTTCAATATGCATAACAATTGCTGGATAAAGCTTTGCAGTCCTAAAAAGTCCACATTTTCTTACACATGTAAAGGAAACAGGGCTTTAAATGTATTGGAGTATATTAGAAATGAAGAAAGAATTTGAGACAAAATAAACCAAAACAAACTCAGGATGTCTTCTAGATAAAAAATCACAGTTTTACTCAGTCTGTTTTTGACAAAGGTTAATTCTGCTGTGGGGGCAATCTAACATTCTTAAGATATGTGGCTTTGGGATGACTCTTAAGCACTAAGATGCAACTACCTGCACTCATGAAGGCAGTGTGATTTTTTTTCTAGCCTTAAGCGAGCTCTCAGAGAATTTCCCTAGCCTTGTTTTCCTTTATGAGAAGCACTAGCTGTTATTTTTATCCACTCAATTCCCATGGATAATTGCATCCTGCACATATTGTAGATGAGAAACCTCCAAGGTCTTGTGTAGGATCTTTCCAGAAATGACAAGGGAGTGAGCCATGTGCTGAGTAAATTGTTCTGGCATGTGGTCCCTAACTGCAGCCTCTCTGGTAGGAAACTGCACATGAAATTGTTATTTGACTCGTGTGCCGTTGTTCTTTCACCTGGTAAATGCACATCTACTCATACGATGCAGTAGAAATTGCACTCTAAATCAACATAGTCAAAGTTGGGGACATCCAAGGTACAGAAGTGGAATAATTAATTTGCTGCTTATTTGGAAGTTCAAGTTCTTTTAAACTAAACCAACCACAAGAAGTGGTTCTTAGATCTATTGGTATTAAGCTAAAGACCACCTATACTTCAGTTTTCCCTTTTTTACTAATATATGCATGCATCCCCCAGCCATACTTAAACCAAGGAGCTTACACAGCATTCTCCTACTCTTTTTTTACTAGAACATCAGTCTAAAAATATCCATTTAACTACAACTATCCACAATATGTTAGCATATAGACTATCCAACATTCACTCAAAACTTAAAAAAAATTGATGGAGATTTTAAAATTCCTCATTGTTCACCTAATATTGTAATTGTTGCAGTCTTAGTTTCTCCTTGCGTATTATTAACAATCTCTTTTCATGTCACACTGTAATCGGTCATAAAATCATTTGTGATTTTTTTTTTATTTTCTGAACTCTTAGGAATCTTCAATAGCATACAACTTTCTAAGCTGATTTATGCGAAAACTGAGGCATATGTTCGTCAAGTGTTTGTGATGGAGTAGTGTTATCAAAACCTTTTGACTTAGTGAAACACCACTGTGGTTACTTGAAAACACATGAATTTTTAAAAGCTGTCTGGAATTTATAAAGCTTGCCTAAGTTGAATATTCCTAATGTAGAAAAGGGTGGAGAAATCTCTGTAAGGGAAATTTTACTTATTGGAGCTGAGAAAATTTTTGTAACTAAACATTTGAGACTCAATTCCAATACAATTATAATTTAATTTCATTTGCTTTCTATTACCTGTTTTAATACAAGTGATTTTCTTTTTATTTTGTATTTGGCCAGTTACAATTATAAAATCTGTAGGCCGTATTTCCATCACAGTATGACATACAAGCTAGAGTGCAGAGGACAGTAACATTTATATATATTTTGGATTGGACTTCAATTATATTTTTTCGTGTAACAAAAAACACGCTGTTATGTAAGGTTATTTAAGCTGTGGTAAAAAGCCTTGTGACAAATGACTTGTTTAATTTAAAGTACAAGGTTAAAAATTTGCTGGCTCAGAGTGCCTAAGAAAATTAACAAAGTTCAAATAATGAATACATGAATTACATTTTTTTCTTATATTGAACATATTTTTTTCTTATGTTGAACAAAAAATAAAATTCTTCCAAAACGGCAAACAGTTCAGACTTCATTTCCCACAAATATACAGGTACTGTAAAAATAAAAAGCACTACTCAGAATTAATAATACAACTTTATTTCCATCCAGGGATGAGTTATTTTGATTCCAGAATGCACTTTTATCTAATGGACAGTAATTATATTGTGTATTATTTTTTAATTCCAGACAGAAAATTTCAAAAGAATACTGGAAAGATCCCATCCATCTAAATTGTTAAAGAGCTCTTTTCTGTGGCCACAGAAATGGTTGCCATTACCAGTCTGACTGTACCTGCATAAATTTGCTTCAGAGTCTGAGATATATACAACAACAGTAAGGTTTGATGAGCTTGCTCCTCTGAAGGAAACCAAATTTTGATAAGATCTCATGGAATCTTATTTATTGCTGTACTTTCACTCATAAGGTGAAGCACACAAAGAAACCTCAGGAAGCATCATAATAAAACACAGTAGGAAGGAGTGCTGTCCAATTGTCATATCTTGAACCACCCCTTGCTTTATATCAAAGCAACACTGAGGTAGCAGAATGATGAATCAGACCCAAGGGCCTAATTCTTTTATTGTGTAGGTGATAATAGCTCTTTCCGCCCCAGCAGAGAGGTGGACTGAGCTTTCCCACTGCTGGCTCTTTTTGCGCACTGATAAATATAAATATAATTACATACACCACTATGTGTACACCTGATGTTGATGCATGTGCTATACGTGGACAATGCACTCTGCAACTCTAAGTACTTATATACCACTGCAATCACAGAGCATGGGAGTCAACAAGTGTGTTGAGAATTTTAAAGGCTGTGCCAAAGCTGCAAACCCTCAGAGGGTGGCTGTCCCTGGGGGTGTATTAATTCTGTGTACCCTGAGCAAGGACGCAGTGTGCAGACCTCTACCCCTTGGAAGTGTGTCACCACCTCTCCAGCCAGCAACTGATGCCTTAGCTATGTGGCTCCAGCTCCCACCACAACCTGAGCCAAAAACACACAGAGAGCACCGGCTCTGTGAGCGGCTCCAGGCCCTCACAGAACAGCAGGTGGATGAGAGCAGGCACACAGAGCCTTGCCTGTGTACAGGCCCATAAAGTCCTCAATTTACTAAGGAATAATCACCTTCCTGCACTCAGCTCTGTCTACACTCTCTGCAATCAATTGAGGAGTCCCCGGAAGCTTGAGGGTATTCAGGAATGCCAGATTTACCTGAGCTGGATGTAATGGCTTGCCAGGCACCCTCCATATCTGGCCTCCCACTGTCAGGATCCCCTGTTACTGTGGCAACCAGGAGCCCAGCAAAACGGCTGTGATCAGTGGTCTTGGATCCAGAATTTCCTTGACAGCCAACTGCCTGCTGGGTAGCTATTCTTTAACAGCAACTCACCACTTCTTGTCCAGATGCCTGGTTCCTCTCTCCACCCAAACACCTGGGCTTCAGCTAGCAATGCCGTGATTCTGCACCAGGCCTTTGCTTTTTATGTTGGCCAAGATGGCTGCAAAATGTTCCTGTGCAGTGCCTGGTACACCCACTATTTACTTGAAGCAGAAGACTATGAAGATATTAAAAATGAAAAACAAGGTTTCTTTGCAGAGTGCTGGAGCAGGCCTATACTGCCCAAAAGCTGAAGTATGGTGTACGTCCACAAGCACTGGCTGAAGAGAAGAAGTAAGTAGGGAGCATAGCCCATGGAGAAGTAGATTTCAGCTTGATCAAGCCACAGGACAGGTAATAGCTTATTTATAGAAATTTCCTTTGGAGTTTGGGATGTGTGTGAGTCCTTGTTGAGAATGTGGATCACAGAAAAGTGGGTAAGGACAGTCTGTTATGAGAAAACAAACAAGAAGGCAATTTTCATTTAAGTCCAGAATATTCTTTCAGGCAAAACATGGAAGGCCAAGCAGAGCACCTGCTCCTGCTGCAGTCCAGAGGTATTCTGATGAGCCAGCTATGACCAACATCTCAGCTAAAGCAGAAGTTGAGGCTAGCTTAGAAACAGAAATGTCACTGCTGGGAGTCAGGTACAGATCCCTCAGCACTGGTTCACAATATCACAGATGGCACTCGAGTCGCCAGTGTACATCTGCTAAAGTCAACACCAAGGTGAGGATGTCAGTATTTCATGCAGTAAGGAGAGATTCTCTAGCAGATCAGGAGCTCTACTTCCAGGCTACCAGTTGAAATTTAGAGTTATGACAGGCAAAATGTGGCTGGACACGGAGTAGAGAGTGATACTGGCAGAGTCCTTGACCTGTGTGAGACAGGTAGTTTAAATGGCAAGGGACTTTCAAGCCTTTAAATTCATTCGCCCTAATTTAGCTATTTAGTGTGAGGGGAAAATGGATGAGTTTGTAGGAAATGCAGTGTGGGACAATTGTCCAAACGTAAAGCAAATGGTTACTTTACCCATTGTTAATCTGGATTATTTCTGCAGAAATACATTCACTCAGCATGCTTGTGTTATTAGCCTTATGCTAACACCTGGAAATCTGGAGTGAAAAAGTGTTGAGGAAAATAAACTCCAAATTTATAAACAGATTACTTATTTAAGGTATAATTTATAAACTAGGAAGAGAGATTGAGATGCCATCCAACACCTGGGAGTGCCTACCATGTCACAGAATTTGCACAGATGCTTTGCAGTGGGAATGGTTCTGGGAGAATATCCTTAGGTTCTCCCATGAATCCTAGTCATTACTTCATTGTGTGTGTCATCACCATTGCTATGTGCATAAAGCTGCCATTGTATTTTTTGCAACCTCAGAACTATTACTATAATAAAATGGACACATGCACCAGCATGTGTCTCTGTATGTAAGATGATGACCAGACGGTCATGTTTGTATTTTCAAAAACTAATGCATTTTCTTCTCCTTTACAAATAGTACTTCCTGTTATATCAGGGAAGACTATTGCTATTCAAAATGTACAGCTGTGCATTACTGTAACAAGGTTATTTATGGTGTGCTGTGTCATGCAATATAACTGCGGGACTGCCTGTAGAAGAGGAGGTTCTGGGGAGACGTTATAGCAGTCTTTGAGTACCTGAAGGGGTCCTACAAGAAATCTGTGGTGGGACTGTTTATAAAGTCTTGTACTGATAGGATGAGGGGTAATGTCTTTAAACTCGATGAGGGTAGACTTAGACTAGATACTGGGATGAAATTCCTTACAGCGAGAATGATGGAACACTGGAACAGGTTGTTCTGGGAAGTTGTGGATGTCCCCTTCATGGAAGTGCTCAAAGCCAGGCTGGACAGGGCCTTAAGCAACCTGGTCTAGTGGAAGTTGTCCCCACCCATGGCAGGGGAATTGGAACTAGATGATCTTTAAGGTCTTTTCCAACCTAAACCATTCTATGATTCTATGATTCTTTGATGCCAAATCATTCAGGACAAATATCATTATTAATTCAAAGCAAAAAAGCTTATTCTACAGCAGGTACCTCCAGATTTGGGGCTGCAAGCCAACTAAAAAGTATTTTTAGATTTTTTTACTTTTTCTAACTGGTACACATATCAAGGAGACATCTGGAAATAAGTATTCCAGTGCAATTGTTGATATCCTAATCTACAAAAATAATTTTGGCGGCCACAGAGTCCCTTACTGCATTTGATATAATTATATGGTCATGTATTCTGATTTTGAATGAGTTGAATGAGAGGACGGCTTCAATGCCTTGCAGATACATCTGTAATTTCTGTAACACTTTCCATATCATGTTGTTCTTGATATTTATTTTATGTGGATTTCTGAAACAGCATGAGGAGAATTAAAATGAAGCAACAACTACATTTAATTATAACATGGCTGACGTATCTGCAAAGAATCTTAACTGAGAATTTAATTTTCTTTTTGAACACTTATGGAAAGAACATGATTTCCTCTGTTTTTTTTTGTTTAGTATTTTTCTACTGCTTAAGGAAACATAGTATTACATCTCAAATCAAATAGTTATAGTATCAAGTTCTACCAAATAGTCGCTTCTGGTTGACACATGAAATGGATCTGATTAGTTATATCTTGCTGCTTCACGTCCTAGATTGTGGACACAGGCAATCTAACAAATATATTCCCTGTATTTTTTATTATTTATTTTTTTCCGGGAGCTTCAGCTATGCAGTTTTTGTATGAGCTTCTTGTAAACATTTCCTCTAATAGAGACTAGTCAGAGGATACACAAAGGAAATAAACAGAAATAGAATATGAGCACAGCTGAACAGAATTCATTGAAATATTCAGGAAACTATTAATAGAAAGTCCTGGTAAAATCTGTCCAGCTCTAACATCTGGATGACTTGAGTAAAAAAATAAATTTAATAAATTTATTAAAATTACTGTAGTATTCTAGGACCTTGTGCCAGTTATTCCAGAAATCTAATTTATTGTAGATATATCGGAGATTTACATGAAAGACGTAAACAGTTGCTGTGATGAAAAACACTATGGGAGTAACTAGATAGAGGATAGAAAAGTTATTTGTTCATATTATTTGCTTTAGGATATTAATTTCATGCTCAAACTAAAACCGAGCAACGGTATTTACATTAGCTGTGCTTTACTGCAAAAACAAATCACTTTGTTATTGTGAGTTAGCAGTTTTTCTTCTTAGAGAAAATAATGAAAAGCCCTATTTCTTGGACATATAAGCAGATGAGCCATCACCATAGCAACCAAAAGACGTATCTATCGCGTCATTCTGTCAAACGGCCCCTGCATGTGACTCCAAGCTCACATTCCTTACTTTTATCTGAAAGTAGGTTTTAGTCCTGCCTTCGAATAAAATCAATACTCAGTAGGATGTTTTCTGCCTGCCATAGTTTAGAAATAGGAAGCTTCTTAAAGTAGCCGGTTTTTCTTAAAGGAACAGCAAAAGTTGTTTATCTGTTAATATACTGAAAGTTAATGAAAAGCAGAATTAATAGAAAATAGACCATTTGTTTCCAGGAATGCTAAGGTTCTTCTTGCCCTTTATTAAGTTTAGTGATTCAGTGATGTCTTTGTTACATGGGGTTATCACAGGTTCTTTGGAAAGCTTCCACCAGAGAGCCTGGCTTATTTAAACACCATGTTTCTCTGCTAGAGTTATGAAACAGGCTTTGATTTCTCCACCCAAAGAAGGAGAATCGTGCTGCAAAGATGCTTTACAAATCAGAGAACAGGAACTAAATACAAATGGCAGTGTTAAATGTTCATTCATTTCCCTTGCCAAAACTAAAACAGGATTTTGTTTTCATGTTCTTCTCATTTTCAAAAGTTTTACAAATCCAGCTTCCCTCTCAGACTCTAAAAGGTCATTTTTGCCTAGGATTCTAACCTTCTCCACACCTTCGCTATAATAAGAACCAACATATTTGGCCTCTGCTTTCCTGTTCAAAACAGCCAGGCTGAGTTTTCCCCAATGTTAGTAAAGCAATGGCAACCTGTGCTTGTGTGAGTTCTGCATTTTACCTCTGCAAAGTCAGCTCAGGCTCAGTTTCTGTAAGTCAAATGACTAGGGCAACACTCCGTGGGAGAAAGAAATGAACAGCCTCATTAGGCAGATATGGAGGTAGCCTTGTTACTTTATGTTTTGAGCAAACGCTCTTTGTTTGCTGAATGGTTTGTGATGAGTACCTGTGGTGTCTAAGAGTAACACAAAAATCTTAATTGAAATTCAGTCAGAGTTTAACTACAGAGTGATCAGATTCCAGGATTTCTTGTGCCCATTTTTCAGTATGACAGTTATCAAAGATAAGGAGCGTTAGAGATGCAAAATATTGTGATGGAGAGAAAGCACCATCTTTATGTACAACTGCATTAAAGTCATGGAATAGTAGGTCCTCCACTAGGATGTGAGGCTCCAGAATCGGAACCCTTCTTTTCCCAATAATACTTTCTTCAATCTTTCCTAAGACTGAAGGAGGTATATCAAAGCCATGCACCCTCTTTCTGTCACTCACTCTCTGAAGTATATTTTAGGTTTACAAAAATGTAAAATGTATTAAAATGTAGATAAAGTGTAGCAAGATTCTATACTCAAGTGAATTAACAGCTATAAGCAAAAGCAAATTGCAAAATGTCAATTTACCATATTGGAATAACAGACTTGAAACTCTATCTAAACAACTCCTGACTGTCAGTTTCAGTTAAGCCAGATGGACTGACAGTATTTCAAAGCCAATTAAACAGAATCACACCAGTTAAACCATTTCCTACAAATATGGGAAGTGAGTTTCACAATCTCCTGTGAAAAGAAATCAAGCAAACCAGGATGTATACCCTTTCTCTGTTAGGTGTCATTAGCAAAACCAAGAATCAGCTTTCAAAAAAAAATAAAATAAAAAATTGGTTTTTAATCCTGACCCAGAAACTTCCAGATGTTAGGAATTTCAACTCTAAACCCAAAGAATAAACGTTTTCTTCTTACTTTCAATCTAGTTAGTAGCTCCTGGGAAGATGAACACCCCATTGAGGAGAGGGAGGTAAATAACTGTTCCCATAAAAAGAAATCAGTAGGGTAAAAAAAATTACAATGTTCACAATTTGTGCTGGCGCAGTTGCTTCACAGTAGTGTTCAAACACAGTGTTCACTCACACAGGACTCCCTTATGAATTTAGTTGGACTGCTTCTACCACCAAATCTGATTCTCCTTAGCCGGTATCAGATCAGGTCTGATCTGCCTACTTTAAGTTTTATCCCAAGAGATATGGTGTATTTCTTCCCAATTTTTAAAAGTTGTTACCTGATATTAAGGGGACACTAGTCCTTCATCAGAGACATCAGCCTTAACAGTTGTCCCATTTTATAAATGCTGCCACTGTGTGTTGACCTAATGACATTTGTTCCTCCTGCCCTCTCTGCTGACAAGTCTGGTTCAGAAGAGCCGTCTTGCCTCATTTTATGAGTTCCTGGTTCATTTGTGTTAAGTCTCTGTCTCAAAGTCCAGATGCAAGTGGAAGCCAGGGCTATTGCTAGATCTCAGTTGTGCTGATCATTTACTTGACCCTTCTCAGTGTGAGTTTATGCACATGAATAGAGTACCAGTTTTCCAAGGTTCCTGTTAATCACTTTATCTTTACTTTCTTAGCTAAAATAGAAAGAAAAAATATACATGATCACCATCCTTTGAAGAAAGGACTAAGTCCTACCAAATTATCTTTTCAATCCAAACAAAAATCCATCTTGTGTTTAAGAAAAAAAATAAATCAGTGGAAAAAAATATTATTATTTTGAAGGTTACACAGTATTTTTCTGAAATGCTTTCTGTAAGATGCGTTCTATATGGAGAGCATCAACTATTAACTTTAAATGCAAATGTCTTGTCTTTAGCCAATGTAATACTAAGAAAATAGATCTGTAACTGTGTTCAGAAAAATCAATGTTGCAACTTGATTCAGATATGCCATTACTTTCCCTTGTTCCATAGATCTGTGGCCATTAAATCATGTCAGTTTCCGCTTGTGAGAAGATGGAAGGTATTTATGCCCGTATTCACCCTGTAATTCATTATTGCTTTATATTTAAAACCTGGTACCTTCCAGTGCCCCTGTTCAAAGCTGTGGCTTTGCAGTAACAAGTGTAAAAACTCAAAAGGTACATGTAGCCCATGTGCCAGTGATACCCAAAGAGCGTGCTGTGATTTATAGAGTACCATAAGAATAGTGCATATTTGGCAGCACCCTGTGCAATCTGCCATTTGCTTTTAGCATTTAATCTTAAACACCTGATAGAGGTGAACAGCGGTAGGGGTGCCATGTGAGCAACTCATGCTGGCCAGGCTTGGGGTAGTTTGGGAAGATCTCCCTTGTACCATCAATTTTAATCCAAATTAAATTGTGCCCTGAGTATCACAAACTTGGGATATGACACCCTATGACAACAAATCTGCATAGGATTTGCCTGCTGACATTTTCTTGAAATGTTTAGCATATTTTACAGACATTAGAACTGCAACAAATTCATTTCCTTAGAATTTATTTTCTAGATTTTCTTTTGAGAGTTAACACCTTTCATTTTAGACTCTGTTTTCAAGGATGTGTAAAGTTGGCCATTCATTTTTATTTATTTATATCAGTGCATTCAGAATGAAAATCTCTTCCTCAAACTTGCCTATCTAATTCTGAGATGGAGACTCAACTGGAATGTTTGTGTAGGAGTTCCACAGCTGGAGTACCTTAGATGTGTTTTAAGTATTTGCATGCAAGCTAGTAAAAGCTCATGTTTTTACTATATTGCTACTATATCATGCTTTTACTATGTATACTAAGTGGTATATACCATGACATTTTTTAAAAGAAAACCCAACATTTACTACTCTCAGAGAAGTTTAAGTTTACTTTTAACACTTCTTGTAGTGTTGGCAATTGTGAAGAAGTCAAGGGGCTCTCATACCTTAGGTTTCTTCTGTGACTCAGGAATGAAGCAGCAAGTAGACTATCTGAGTTAAGACTTAGATCCATCACAGGCATTTCAAAAGCTTATCTTTGTAGTTCAGGATCTCAGGGTGTTTGATGCAGTTCCCTAGTTCTATAAACTTTGGCCGTGTTGACACTGGCAGTGCGACTGAGTGTGTGTGTGTCTCCACTTGCTGATGAAGTACCAGATACACTGTCTGACATAAACAAGTTGCATGCACATCAAATATAGTATAAGATGTCCTGAAACTTCACAGAAGTTGTGTTGGAATCATGATACTTAAAGGAACTCATTGCCATCCAGTATCTCCTCATCTCATCTTCCCAAAACTCAGTCTCAGACCTAAAATCCTAGCTTCCTCCAGTGCCAGTAGGAACTGCAGCCTGCAAACTTGTCATGATTTCATTTTATTTGTCAACTTTAAGTTTTGCCTGTCATTATTCATGGTGGGAGATGAAAATCCATGCAATGTAGTGCAGATGGAAACAGCTTAACTGCAGTAAATAAACCCTACAGTGGTAGTTTGTATCGATGCCATCTTTTCTCTTCTACTTTAATATATAAAATACAGCTCAAATGAATAAACACTTGTCAATCATATCGCCGGTTTTTAGAAAGCAGGTAGTCCCCACAGCTACTGCTAATAACACAAATTTGTATAGCCCGATCTACTACAAAAAATGGCATCAAGAACAGCTCAAGATAATAAATATTCAGATTCATAACCAGACACGGAACTAACTCCTTTCATTCAGTTCCTTCAACTAAATAACTCTTCCTAACTACAGTTCATCCGAAAATTTAGAGAAGAGGAAAAATTATGCATCTACATAAGACACCAGAAAAGGGAAGCACATCTGGAACATTTAGCATTAAACCTTTAATCACAATTAGATAGTACTTTTTCAGCATTTGGAAAAAAAAAAAAAACCAAGCAAAAATACCTAAACACAAGAATTAAAGAAAAAAGATACTTACGCATATTGCTAGTACCACATAAACAGCATCTAGTTTCATTGAAATGGTATTTCATTTGACTTGAACAGATTCAGCAGGGAAATAGCAACAAAAATTAAGCAACTAGAATGACAGTCTGACCTCTGTGGGAACATCAGCACTTAGTCATCATCATCTCCCATGTTATCAGACACCATCTAGAGAATTTCTTCTGAGAGTTTTCTTCTTGTAACAGAGATTTAGCTTAATTTATATTCCTTACAAGTAAAATGCAGCTTTATTGGTTTAATTTACATGATTTCTGTACCTCTCTGCATAAAAGCCCTTTTTAAGAGAAATAAGGTAGTTCCCTGCCTTGATCACAGGTCTTTGGTCTAAAAGAAACAAAAAGATTCCTTTATAGTTTCTCCAACTTGTCCCACATGTCAGACAATAATGACATTGCTAGTGCTTTTCTCTCCTTCCCCCGGGTTCCTTTGGTTTTTGTCTCTATATGCTAAAACTTCAATATTTCATTTAAGTAGATTTAGTGTTAAATCCTCTATAAACTCACAGAGAACATAGATATCGCCAGTGTCTTTATGTGATGTACTTTATGTAATTTTCATCTATTTTTAAGCTTTGTTTTTCATCTGATCTGATAACTTTTTTCAGGTTATTTTACAGTTGGCTAAGATAAGAAATCATTGTCTAATAACAGCAGACTGGTAGTAGCAGCCAGAGGATGAGACTGACTCAAACACTAAAAAGTGGCAGCATCTAAAAAGCGGCAGCATCTAAAAAGCTAAATTGCTGTTATACTGGATAACTGAGAAACAAAGGTTTGTTGTGATCTAAGGACAGTTAGCCAATTAGTTGTTGTTTTTTTTATAATTAGCTATAGCATGATACAAGTGAAGAGCAAAACATACTGTCCTTGTGCCTAAGCAAGGCCAAATAAGGCCATCAGTCATTCTTTTACTTTCTCCCTTAACTATAAGATCTTAAGTTGTGAAGTATTGCCAATTACTTTATAGACAAACTCAAGAAACAGTGATAAATATTCTCGTTTGACACAGTGAATAGAAATGTCTTTCAAAGAAGTCTTTGGTTTTGCACTGTTATATGTCATCTATAAAGTGCTAAATATTATGTATTCATTCACCCAAAAATTCACCTGATAGAAGAATATAATAAACAGCTTTAGAAAAGCTTATCATCTCCACACAGCTGTATGTTGTGGCGTGTGTCATCCTCTCGGGCTTCTACAGCTACAGCAGCTGGTGCCAGTGAAAGGAGCTTAGCAACTATGTGTGGGATACAAGTTACACATGCTCGTTACAAATGTGGTATATTGGGTGTTTAGGGAGAAATGAGTGAAAGAATTTATGGTTTTTTTTTTAAATATTTTGTTACGTATTTCACATCTGTGTGTAGAATCATAGAACGGTAGGGGCTGGAAGGGACCTCTGGAGATCATCGAGTGAATCAGGAGCACAATTTTCTTTTTAATCAAGTTTCTATCTTTCTTTCCTTAAAATGCATTGTGTGATTAGTTGAAAGAAATGGTATTTTACCAGATGGGAAGTGGCATTTGAGGTTCAATTGCTTTGTCAGTGGACTCCATAAATCTTAGTACTCTCAACTGTCCTCACTCTGATATTCTGTCGCCTGCCTCTCCTCTCCCTCTTGCTCCCATGGAATTGCATCACGTACTTTAGGAATGCACAATCTGTTGTAGTGAAAGAAGACATACAGAAACATAATGGAAGGGGGAATAGTGCCAATTAAAGTACATGCTGCGGAAATAAACCTCTTAAAATAAAGTATTTGAGAATCCTGTTACGGTCTGTATATTATTTACAGGGTAAGGCGTGCTAATTGCAACATCTTTGCTATGACTCGGGGCTGTTTCCTGTATTGAACCTATTCTATATATGATCCAAAGAGATGAGATTTGCAGAAGCAAGTGGATTTCAGTATTTATAAACAGGAATTTATGCCAGACAATGCAGAGTATATTCAGATGAGGTTGTTTTCTTTCCTATCGGACACTGTATATCGGACACTGATAGCTCATCATTTTGTCTATACTGAGGCTAGGCCATAAGCCTGTTGCTCTATTTCAGCACAAGTATGCTCTACAAGCTTTCAATCTCTAAATGCCTTTAGCCTGAAATAGGCCTCCAATTTTCTGTGTTCGTCAAACCTTCTTTGAAAAGATAATTGACTCACAGTAGTGTGAACTATGCAACATATATTCTTGTGGATTTGCCTTATTTGCTGAGGGTAGGGAAGTAGTCTGGCTGAAAGAAAGGGTTTTACCTCTAATCTCATCTTGTCTCAGAAATGTTAATGATTGTTTGTCATAATTTAAGCCTTAGGAGAAACTTCAGACACCCACTTTTACAAAAAAATCTAAAAACTTTGTAATGCTGCCTACATGTCTCTTAACTTCCAGCACTACCTCTCATAGGACTGAGGAAGCAACTTCACAAGTACTGTTATTTCAAATATATTTTTCCAGCATGCATGTGTTTCATATTGCAGTTGTAAAGGCTTTATGTCATTTGCTATGCACCGGTAGATAATTTTCTGTTTGAATTTTATCAGTATTTTCAACATCATTGCTTTTTTTTGCTTTTCTTTTTTTTTTTCCTTTGTCATGATCTGAAAACATATTATCAGAATCCTTTCCAGCTTTTTAAAGAGATCTGGAGATGTAAAACAGCCAGAAATGTGAACCGCTGCCAAATTATAGTCTTCTTGAGGACTTTGGAAGCAGGCCATCTGGCACAAATATCTCAGTTTTCGAGTTCAAAGCACTAAAACGCATATATACTTCCACACATACCCTCCAAAATGAGCTTGCCTTGTAGCCAGGCATGATATCTAAATGGAATTACACAATGCCCAGAGTTTCCAAAGGGCTTGCACCAACATATCCTGCAACCACACTTTCATGGCTTCACAATTTCTGAGAAAGAATTAATTTTATTTACACCACGAGCATCCCTTTCCTACCAGCAACGGTACCAATGTTGTGAGGCTTTCCATTTCCAGGCATCATGCTCCATTGATACTTCAGAACGCATCTGCACTACAAAGCCAATGCCAGCAGAGCCACACTGGCATAGCTCCAGCTGGAGATGCAGCACAGGCTGACAGAAGAACCTTTTCAGATGTCATAGCAACACTCCCTACCCTGCATAGCACGACCTAAAATGGCAAAAGTGCTTTTGTATCAGCATGGCTGTGACAGACACTGGGGGGATGTTGATGTGCTGTGTTTGCTAAATACCCTGATACAATGCGTATTATCGTAGTTTCAAATATAATGAAAGGCGCTTCTTTCTTTGTGCTGGTGCTTTGAAATTATCATACAGAATATTCTGAATTACTGGTGAAAAGCATAGTCCTTATCACAGAATCACAGAATGGCCAAATTTGGAAGGGATCTCCAGAGATTAACTGGTCACTTTTGCCAGGCATCAGTCTCAGTGTCAGAAAAGGGTCAGGTTCCAGTCTGCTTACAGGCCTGCAATTTGACCTTTGAAGCTCAGAGAATGGATAGTACTAAGATGGAAATGTCAGCTAAAGGAGTGAAATAAACAGACATAGTCCAGACATACAATCCCTTGTACAGAAAGCAGATGTAAACACAACTTGTCGTGATGCTCTTCACACACAGAGCTGGCTCTCAGGAGCACAGACTTGGTGCCACGAGGAAAGCATAGGCTGCAGTCTGCCCTGCATACCCTCACTACCAGAAAGAAATTGGGACATGCTGAAATTTTGAACAGACTTGAGAGACAGAAAAAATTCCACACTACCTCTGTGATCAAAAAGATACGGTTTGCTTTCTGAGGCTTTCAGGAGGTTACAGATAACAAGCAAACAAGCAAAAAAAATGATAGTGTGATGAGTCCCAAAGCACAATGTCTAGAGAAACAAGAGCAAATATCTTTTAAAAGAATCAAAACTTTCAGCTGTTTTATCCACAATAGGTTGACTTGATAGATGTGGAGTAATTCTCTCCATATAATATTTGCTTTAAGTATACTCTTATAATGATGTAAGTTGTAGACAAATTTACCTAAGTCTTATGCATAAAAGACTAAATGGTGGAAGAATTTTCCTGACTCTTTACAAGTAATTTTTATCGAAGGAAAAGTAATTCAAACAATGCCAAACTCACTTGGATAAATTTTTTGAACCAGTCACTAAGTCCCTTTTAAATAACATGATTTTCACACTTCTGAAATTAATGTTGAAGTAAAAATTGATTCTGTAAAGTACTTACTTTCTAAAATGTAGGAATATTTTGTAACCACACTGATACGTTGCTTTCATTTAGAAAGACATATAAACACAACCTTCACGAGTCCGTCTTCTTACTAGCCTTAGGATTGTGTAAATCTGAAAACTTCAGAAGTTACAGGAAGTTGCTAATGGGGACTTTTAAATAAAAAAATTGTTCTTTCTTTCACAAAAAGAGACTACATAAAGGTGTCTTCCTAACAATGAAGGAAGCTATCAGCGAAGCACAAAGAACCTTGGACTAGACAAATGATTCTGAGGGAAAGATCTTCACAGAATATTACCCTGAAAAGTTAAAGAAGGTCAGTGTCAATAAGGATGGGAAGTAACTAGTTGATGTAGCCATGTAGAAAAAAAAAAAAAAAAAAGGAAAGAGAAAAACAGTACTAACAAAATGTCACTATGGACCTTAAATTACATATTAGGTAGAAGCTTCTTACATCTATAATATTAGACAAGTTGTTTTTAGGAGTATAAAATGAGTGATGTGTTCCTTTGGACTTCTGAGGTTGGTCTTTCTATCTTTGATTGCCTTATATATTAGTCTGCTCAGCAGTGTCTGTGCTATCAGCATGGATTTTAAGAAAATGGAAAGGTTTTATACCAGAGAAGAAAAATAGGTATTTTCAATGTGACTTTTGATCACTGTAGTTCTGAAGATTGTCTCAGACCTAAACTAAGCAAGTCAGCGGTAAAGGGAAGATTGTCCATAAAGGTCATTATTTCTCAGACATTGCAGAAGCCAAACCACTTAATTTTTTTAATGATGGGAATTGCATGCATAACATAGATTTATACCATATGCTGATGTGCCTTTGTTTTAGATTGCAAAAGAAGATTGAACTGATCTTGCTAACAGGGCAGCAATGGTTCTAGCAAATTATTCAACCTCCAGAGGAGTATTTTGGCAGCAGTCTTAATTGGAACTGTCTTCTGAGTGCTGTCATTGTATAGCTGTATTTTAACAGTTATTTCTTTTCTTCACTCCACCACCATCGGTTCTCTGGCAGCCAGAGTCCACAGTAAAATCAGCCAGAAACTTACCGTACCAGGACCTGTTTGATGTAACCGTTTTTACAGCTTGGATGCTGAACCAGGAACGACTTTGTCAGACTCTGTAGGTGAGATGTCACTTTCTGAAACTTCAGTCCCAGTTTTGTCTTCCAGTTGGATACTACATCCAAGTTAATCTACATTGTAATCTAAACGCACCACTGTTTTTTGGAGGAGAATTAGTGGGATATGGTACTTATATGATCGAAGCATCCTTAGTGATTTATGTTACATGAAAGATAGAGAACTACTATTTTGCAGAACATATATATGCTACTTTTCTCTATTGTCACTGTTTCTGTTGGACACGAATCAGGGGTTAAATCTTCACAACATTTTTTTTTGGCATCTCTTCTGCTGTGTAAGAAACCATTATAGCACAATAGAAAAACAGTATCTATGGCATTAATGATTATGCATAGAAATAAAATTAATTAATTTTTTTCTAAATCAAATGGAAAATCATTTGCAGTCTAATTTTAAAACATATTGTAATAGTTATTACAAAGCTAACACAAGACAGTATCTCTTAAACCAAGTATATTTCAAACCCAAAAGTTTTATTCCTGCTGGTTAAATCTACCAAGTGTCATGTTTTCACTTGGTACTGCATCACGTATAAAGTTATTTTCTAGACTTAGAAGGATATGTTTAGTTCCAACAGCTTAATGCTCTACCAAACTGCTTTGTTCTCGTAGCTGGCGGGACACTGAACACCTCTATATGTAACAATTTAAAACTAAAAAGGAAGGGAAGGGCAAACTGGAAGAGACAGGCCACCTTTTAAAATGTCATGACTCACACATAAGTACAGAAACATTAATTCATGTGTTTGCATCATAGAATCATTTCAGTTCTTTTGGGATTGTGTTTCAGGAAAATATATTCCCTATTTAAAAATAGTGAAGTAGTCCTATGTTGTATTCACATACAACGGTAGAACCTTTAGTGAGCTCAGTATAAGATTACTGCTGATGAAAATGCGAGTGGCCTACTTTATACTTACATGATTTGTACGTCTTTTCATTGAACTAAACACATTTTCCAGGATCTGTCTCTGATCCTGCACATATATTTATATAGATCTAGTATTGAATCATAGAATGGTTTGGGTTGGAAGGGACCCTTAAAGGTCACCTAGTCCACTCCCCCTGGAGGAAGCAGGTACGTCTTTAATTAGATCAGGTTGCTCACAGCCCCATCAAGCCCGACCTTGAGTGTTTCCAGGGATGGAGCTTCCACTGCCTCTCTGGGCAACCCATTCCAGTGTTCCACCACCCTCATAGTAAAGAACTTCTTCGTAACATCCAATCTAAATCTACCCTTCTCTAGATTAATATCATTGCCCCTTGTCTTATTGCTACACGCCCTTGTGAACAGTCCCTCCCCATCTTTCTTTTAGGGCCCCTTCAGATACTGGAGGCTGCTACACGGTCTCCCCAGAGCCTTCTCTTCTCCAGGCCGAACAACCCCATCTCCCTCAGCCTGCCTTCATAGAAGAAATGATCATTTCTGTGGCCCTTCTCTGGACCCGCTCTATCAAGTTCATATCCTTCTTGTGTTGAGGGTCCCAGAGCTGGACACAGTACTCCAGGTGAGGTCTCACCAGAGCAGAGTAGAGGGAAAGAATCACCTCCCTCAATCTACTAGCCAGGCTTCTTTTGGTGCAGCCCAGGATGCAATTGGCCTTCTGCGCTGCAGTTGCACATTGCTGGTTCACGTCCAGCTTCTTGTCCACCAATACCCCCAAGTCCTTTTCCACGGGGCTTCTTACAGTCATATTCATGATAACTTCATTAAATTACTGATACATAAATCATAGAACGATTTAGATCGGAAGGGACCTTAAAGGTCTTCTAGTTCAAACTATCTAAAAGAGCAGAAGTTGTAAGGATCAAAATTAGGTGGTCAATCTTTTTTGGGGATGTGATTGTAATCAAAGCAACTTTCTATGACACTTTCCCTATTTTCAGTCACTGATGTCTATGTATTTAGGCATTCATTTCTATGCAGTTACTGTATTGTTATATAGATGTACGTCTACCATCAAACTGGTGACAGATACAAAACCTTACCTAACATTTGTATTGGTACACACCCCACGATTCTAAAATTACTCCCTAAAAGGGAAACCAAATGCTTTTTCCACAAAAAACTAAGGCAAAGTAATTTGAATTAATGAGAAACATTGGATATTTATGATGAATTTTTGACAAACAACTGCTCACCCAAAGATTAATTAAGAAAAAACATTCTGGCTAAGAAACAAATGTGTGAAAATCGCAATCTGTTCCTGGGAAAATCTCAGGCAGAAAGAAGCAAGAAAGTTAGCTAATTAAATAGCTCATTATGAATTATTCATTCAGCTCAAGATATCATATCTTTTAATAATTATTTTTTTTTTTGGTAACAGATACTACTCTTCATAAGGCTGTTTTAAATAGTATGATTACTAATAATACCTTCTGTTTTAGTGGACTCCTCAATTCCACTTACAACTGGAGTTAGTTACAGTTAGGTAGGCATTAATCATCTTGTTTCCCTGTCTTGGACACATTCAGACTTATTATTATGTTTTTATAGGATGATAAGATCCAAGAATAGTTTTCAGTTAGTCTATGTTGACATGGGAACAGATATTGTCCCTAGAACATATATGCTTTCCCCCAGGCTCTGAGAACTGGCTTTATTTTTTGCACTTTGTTATCTAGTGCTGAAAGAAATGAGATTGATCACATCACATAACAACTTGCATACAATGAAATGAAAAATATTTATCTCTTTAGTTGTATACTTTACTTGCACTAAAATACTGGAAAGAGTTAAAACATCTTATGAAACAAATAAAACCTACTAAACCCCTAAAATAGAAGTATTATTTCTCTTTCTATTTTTGTTACCCTCCCCCCTGTCCCCTTTCCTCCCTCTTTTTTTTTT
>VWZK01017232.1:42416-62777 GCA_013396935.1 Baryphthengus martii
TTTTTTTTTTTTTTTTTTGACTGTAGGATAGTAGAAGAAAGAAAGCAGAAAAGGAAATGTGAGGAGCTGAAAGATGTGAAACTCGTTATGGTCATAAAATTGAATTTTTGAAACTAGTGAGACGTGATTTCTTTATGGGAAAGAAACAACTTGAATGGCTTTAGTTTCTACAAAAAAAAATTATAGAAGTCCTGAAAGGTCTCCAATACCTTACCAGAATTTGGATCCTGCTCTGACTGTGTGTTATGGCTTAGGAAACGTGTAGTTCTGTGGTCTTTTGGGTTGGTTATTGCAGTGTATGTTGAAATAAAACCTCTGCCTATTAGAAAGCAAAATATTTACCTTGTTTAGAAAATAAAATTAGTTCAAAAATGTCTTTGAGACTGTATCTGCTATACCTGCACAGGCTTTCAGTTAAATATCAGTTAAAAATGAAGGTCTTATTCCTCTTCACAATTCCATTGTTTAATGATTTAAATTACTTCCCTGCTACATGACCTGCCTGAGTGATCATAAAATCCTACAATGTTTTCTATCAGACACAGTAATGGGACTGTCAACTACCAAGCGCCATACATCTACTCAGGATATAATTCCTCCAGCAACCATTCCACAAATATAGGATTTGGATCTAAAGAGATGAAACTGTCATGAGTCCTAGCTATTGCAAAACAAAACCTTAGAACCACTTGAGTAAAAAAACCTTCCCTAAATAAATCTTTAAACTGTGTAGTTACAAGAATCACTGCAGATTGGGGGCAGGAAGGTAATCAAAGGAAAGCTTTTTACATTTTCTACAATAATCAGTCACTTCATATAAGGATTAAACCTTTGAGACTAAGGTAATTTCTTCAGTCTTCTGAATTTACTAATTTCTTGTTTATTTTGTTACTTATCACTGGTTTTCTCCATTCTTCCTGGTGTCTTTTTCATCAGAAGTTATTAATTTTCTGCTTATGTGTTGGCATATAGCTGCATTTCTGTTTGTTATAATTCCTCTGTTTTTTCACTTCTAAAGTTTTGACTAATTTTATTGGTTATATGTTTTATCTTTTGGCATTTAATATCATTATCTTGCAGGCTTTGGCTTGCACTTCTTGCCATATATTCTTACTTTGTGTCAAAGTTTTTGCTTAAATTTCCATCTAGCTTCTCTTTGGCACTTTTTCTCATATCTTTCTATGGTACAGAAACTGTAGTGTTCGTTCCTTTTAGTATGGTGACTTGTGATACTTCATTCTTATTGCCTATCTATCTGTTCAGAAGATTTTCCCACCTGAGTTTTCAGTTCAGACTGCTTCTCAGCTGACTGAGAGATATCTATTCAGTTTTGCAATCATTTTGATGCACACGTTTTAAGAATAATCTAAATTATATAAATTCTTGATACTGAACAGCCTGCAAAGTATGTACAAGATTTAATAGGGGACTGTTCACATGATATATATTTGTCCAAACTTTTGAAAATGTAGATAAATATAGCAGTCATGGCTTAATACGCAAAGCAAACACGCGCACAGTATGTTCAACTCCCCTATTGCGAGATGTATCTGGCAATAATATGTCTGGGAAGCAGAAATAAATTTGATGTGGAAATTTGGGAAAGATTTGAAAAGCAGAAAGGAGTATGGACAGAAAGCAACAAGGTATAATACTAAGTTAACAAAAATATTATTTATATTATATTCAATTCACTTGCAGGTACATTTCAATATAGAGCTGAAGTAGCTCTAGAGCTGAAGTGAGGGTCTGTTTGAGAGGTGTTTGGCACTGCTGCTCCTTTTTAGCTTCAAATGCCATGCCAAGGAGTACCTCCAAATGTAGATGTTATAGAGGCAGTGCAGGAGTGGAGAAGACAACTCATCTCTGTATCTTTCCTGTAGTTCTTTGGAGAGAAATCTTAGGTGTTATAAAAGTGGATTTGTAATAATATAAAATCTTCAGCTGGTGAAGATTTTTTTATCTCCAAATATGTGCAACTTTACAGTGACATTTTGTTCTGATGACAGCAGCTGATGTAATCTAAAAACGAACAGTACTAGGAAGTGAGAAGTCCTTTAAGATAATAATTCTTCTAGTTCCTTTCTCATTCTACCTCATAATGGAGTACACAAGAGAATTCGCCGATTTGTGAATTTCCTTACTAAAGACATGCAAACTCTTGAGAAATCCTAGTCTGTCAAATACTGACAGAATTGAAATTGTCTTACAGTGATGATAGTGACCAGTAAAAGTAGTATGAAACTCCTTAATGCTTTGCTTGTTTATCTAAAATATTAATAAATAGATAAATAAATTTAAGACAGAATGACACACACCAAAAAAAGAACAACACTTATTATAACTTGGAAAAGAATAACAGTTACTGGTTCCAGTCAGAGCCCAACAGTATCTTGTTTCACATGAAAAAACAAGATGGAAGATCTGCACTGATTGTTCAGAAGTCTGGTGTTCTTTTTCTTGTATTAGCAGAAGACTAAGTATTTTTAATTGTATTAGTGTGCAATATTGCTTTTTGTGAATCAGATTATCTGCTAAGAAAGATATATAAATGGGACTTTTGAAGCTTAACTGATTATAGCATTATTACAACATTAATAAAAGGATGGATAATATATACAGCCTAGTAATAGTAATTCTTATAAGACAGAAACCTATCATCCCCCTCCTTCAGGCTCCATGGATTGACAGTATTGCTTTAGGTTTCACTCTAGACTAACGCTTTGGACAGGAGTAGAAATGAGTCCTTCAAGATTAACTCTGTTATTAGAGTGACTGTTTCAAAATCAGTCATGAGATACTACGTTTCTAAAGTCTCACAGATCTGTTTCTCTACTTGGTACTTTCTACAAGCAAGGAAATGTGTTTGGCTGGAGCTGGTTTTTTTTTGTGTGTGTGTATGTTTCGTAACTTTGAGCTTAGAATTTTACAGTTAACTATGAGGTCTCCTGTCCTTTCATCATTGCCACCACTGCAGGGGCAATACCTGTCTGCAGGATACAAAAACCAGGGCACCTGAACTGTTGTTAAATCATCGCTTCAATTATTGCCTTCATACCTATGTTGACTCTAAATTTTTGCAAGAGTAAAAGACAAGCAAAATTTATTTTACTTAGCAAGTTAAGCAGATATTACTATAAAACCATCTGAATACATGATATTTATTCTTTTTTTCCCCACCAGAGTTTATCTGTTCTTTTAAGTTTTCTTGAATAGATTGAAAAGCAGGCTGCTAGCCAAATGCTCCTGCAAAGTAATTGTTTGACACAAGATTCATCAGAGAGTTACGCATTATTTAAGTAGTTATTGCAGATATTAAGAAGCTATACTCCACAGACTAAAGCTTAACTTTCCTAACAGTTCATTACTCAATTTCCAGCCAAACAAAGGGTATATTAAGGAAATACATAATGAATTTATATGATAGATATTTTTTCTAGCGTTATATTTTAAATATCTGAGTCTTTTCCCTAAAAATGTAGCAGTGAGATTAGCCCTTGGTTTATTAAAGACAAATTCGTTAAATGTAGAATAGTGCAAGTGACTGTCCCATGTTTTTACAAATAAGAAGTACTTAACTATGAATATAACACTTTAGATCATGCATTTTTCTGTCTAATGTGGATAGAATGACAACACAAGGACTTGGTAAAAATGCTGTTGTTCTAAGGGGAGAGCTCATCTGTTTTGAAATGATAACACTAATGTTTCCCTTGCTCACTGTAAAAAGTGTTATGACTGCCTGCTTTAAGCACTTTTTCTATTCTGTTCATAACCTATATATATAAGCATTCCTGTGAAGCGTCATTCCTGTGCCTCCTAAATCCCTGCCCTCTTTCATGTACTGTCCTTGTGAGGTTAGTTTGCTTTCATGAACAAGTAATGACACAAATTACTGTGGTATTTATTTTATGCCCTTTTGTACCTTATACGAACTTTCTTTAGTACAAGATACTAAAGTTCCCATAGTCAACATCAGAATATCTTTAATATAACCCTCAAAGGTTTTAACTGGCTGAAGATTCGTACAGATTTCATCTGCTGTAGTTGAGGGATGACTACAATGAACTTAATTACAAGGCCTATATGGCTGCATGACTGATTTTATGCATGACTGCTCATTCAAACCTGTACATTAAGCTGTGCTGTAGTATGAATCCAAATACGCAAAAATCAGAAAAGTAACTAATAATAAAATAATTATCATTGCCATTGCTTACAAGACATTTCTTGCATTAAGAGAGATGCAGAACGACAAATTCTTTTGTGTACGCTTGCAAGTTCTTAAAAATTTAGTGCCAAAAGCCAAGAAGTAGGCACAGTTAACAGAGTGAAATGAAAATCAAATCAAATTCATGAGGTTTATAATATATCTTAAATATAAATGTTTCAAAAATGGTAGAAGGGTGGAAGAGATTGTTTAATAAAATACAAAACCTTTCAGTTCAGCATGTGAAAATGACATTGATCTCTTTTTAAGTGTTTATAAATATTCAAGTCCACTTCAGAAAGTCTATTACAGGGGCCATTTTTTCATTTGATATAAATAAGAAAAACCTATTTTATTTTTTTCTAAAACCCTTTTACACAAATCTCAATTCAAAGTTTCCATAAAAAATTTATTGAATATTTAAAATGCATTTGAATGGAGAATACCTTGTTTCTGGAAAAATCTATTTTTTCTGGAATGTTTTTACTTAATTTTGTTATCTTTTGGTAGTGTTTTGTTTTTTTTTCCTGTTTTCAGCTATTGTTGATAATTATTTTGGGGAAAAAAATTATTACACCAAAAAAATTACTCCAAAAGTATGTTCTTTTACTGGAAATTCTAGTTGAACATATTGAATCCATATGGGAAACGTTTATAACTGTATAAAAGCTATACTTCTCTGAAATATAACTATATAAAAGCACCTTCTCTGAAATAAGCACAGGTCTCAGACAGTGTGTATATATATCTATCACAGTGTACAGATTGATATGACCACTTTGCTATCCTGAAAAGCTTACAATCTGAACAGAGATACAGAATGGGAGATTAAAAGTACATTTATTATCTCACATTTATAGTTACAAAACCAATGCAAAGAGAATTGCCGCAAGAAATTGCTGGTAGGAATCCTGGAGGAAAGCTTGATGTCATTGTGCTTACCCACCTTCCTTTCACCTGGTACATTAATTCAGTCTGTGAGCCAATGCAGCCACGGAACTGTTTCAAAATATGCATCAATGTGTGCTGGTCTGTATGCGTATGTAAAAGTCATCGCTATTATCAAATTATTCTGCCCAAAAGGCAATGCCTAATCGGAAATGATTTTGTACAAATGTGTCTACCTATGGCTTTTTTTTGTTTTAAATGGATGAACAAAAATACCATTTTTAGCTTGGAAGAATACCCCAAAAAATCTGCTTTTCTTGGACAAGGATAGCACTTTTCCAGAGTAGTTAAGAAGTCTTCTAACAGGAACATGAGAGTGATAATCTTACCTACCATAAAGTTGACTATGTACATGGGGAAAATACCTACCAAATTCACAAATGAAGCTCACATGAACTCCTGTGTATTCATTGTCATGCACTATAGTACCGTGTTTGTATTGATGGATTAGAAGTGAACACTCTTCCCTAACAAATTTCATCAAATCTTTTATTTGATACAGCTTGGTTTGAAAGGCATTGCTTTTGGCACTTACAGAAGAAAAAAAAAAATAGGTCACAGCTCATCTAAATTCCAAAATGCAGTTAACTGCTATTTCAAAGCCTGTAGCAAAAACTTCGGAGATGAAACATTAAAAGGACAGTAAGTTTAACATTATGTAAGTATGAGAAGATAGACACAATTAAAATGAAAATATATTTAATTCTGCTAGTAGTTAAAAATTATTCCCTCAATTATGTCTCACTTTTCCTTAACTGTTACTGCAGACAAAAGTGAAAAAAATACTCTAGAGCACAATTAGAAGAAAGAAAAATTAATTTTGTCCAGTCATTCCATCTTCCTAAAGCCTCTGATGTGATTCAGTAATTTGGATTCATTTGATCACAGTATATATTTCCTTTTCCATCTCATTTTACTTTCTGGGAAATTAAGCCAACAAAATTAACTTTGATTTAGAAACATGTGCCTTTGACTACATTCATGCAACTTTGGTTCCATGCCCCTACTTTGTTCGCCAAAATGATCTTCATACAATCAAGATTACTCTTATTGCCAATTTTAACAATGCTACATAACATTTAGAGAAAAGATTCAGGAGGAACATCTGAAGCTTGTACAGATCCATTAGATATACAAGAATATTTGCAGCTGCCTTTCACATCCTTACCATTTTCAAGTCCAATGCTGCAAATTTAGGTGATGCTTCTGCATTTCACATTGGTAGCCTTTCCCCTTTTCTACTTTCCATACAGCTTTAGTTATTTTTAATTTTTTTCTTTAGTTCAGTCAGCAGTTCCTTATTCAACTAGTCTGGCCACCTGCCATGCCTATTCAGCTTCTTGCAGATTGGACTGGACCATTAGAAAGTTCTTTCTAAAGGTTATTCTTCTAGAACATAGCTAGCTGTCCTGAATGCTTTTCTCCTTCCCTGCAGCACCCCATGGCTTCCTGCCGATCAGTTTCCTGATGATGCCAAAGTCGGCTAAGTTGGTCTCCTGCCTCCCTTCCCCAAGCATATTCAATCTCTACTGTCTCACGGTCACTTCAGCAAAGCGTTTCATTAACTATTATGCATCTGACAAGTTCATTCTTGGCCGCAAGTAAGAGATTCAGCAAAGCACCTTCCAGATTGTTGAGTTCAGCCTACATCAAAAACTGTCCCTAGAAAATTGCTGGATGTGATGTACCCATTGCAAAACATTAAAAAGATAACAGAGCAGTTAAAGTCAGCAGACAAGTTCTTGTTCTGCTCAATTTCTGGCTTCAGTTGTCTCACATTGTTCACCCCAAACTTTAAGTCCACTGTCCTTTCTTTCATGTTTGTTCTGTGCTCTGCATATACTCTAGCTTTATGGATGATTTTTCTAAAATTAGGTGGACAGTTCCTGGAAATTTTCTTAGGACCTGTCTGCTTCATTTTTGATCCAATAATAGAAAAGTTTTAAGCGGAGATTATTAAAAAAAAAAATATTTATTGCTAGCAATAATCCAAGCAGTTCTCTTTTACTGCTAACAATTGTAATAATCACTTCTTGATCTTTTGGGTGATATTTTCACTTTCAGAGAGCAATTTACTGACTTCCTCAGCTTCTATTATTCTCTTTGGATATGCAATTGATTACCTTGTTCTGTTTGGGTTTTTTTTTAAGAAAGCTACTTGAACCCATTAAACATGCATTTCACTTCAAGCAGAGAATATAATTGTCTATAAGAAGAGAAAATTCCTTAATTCATCACTGTTTTATAATCCACTGGAGGAAAAAAAAATATTTTCTGTACTTTTTCTGGAGTTCATAAATGCAAGTCTTTCTTAGCAAATATATTTAAACATTAAGATTTCATTTTTTGCAAGTTGTCTACTAAGCTGTTGCTAGAAATATCTGGTCATTTTTATATAGACTTCAAAGAACTATACATGGAAACACATTATGATTAGTATTGTTCAAGTTACAGATAGGGAATCCAAGGCACAGAAAGGAGTTCTGCTTTTGAGTATGGAAGATCTTGCTATATTAACTTTTCCAGGAGTAGTGCTTATTCTCATTTTGAAATTTTTCTAGCCATGATTTTATTTCTTTAGAAGCCAATTCTAAAACAATTTGTGTTTAGTAGGGTAGCGTCAGGTACTCCACAGAGTTGCAAAAGCTGTAGTTTATTTGCTAACCTAATAATTATTTTCTGCTCACTAAGACACTATATCCATCACAGAACTTTCTCTGCTTTCTTATCATTTTCTGTTCCATTAGCAATAAGGCTGTTTACATTTTCTTCCATTTTATCACCTCTTTATTCCCATTATTTGTCCTAATTCAATGTATATTTTAGATTTCTTTTCAATTCTAGTTAAGTAGTTAACAAATTGTTAAGGTCACACTTTTTTTTATTACACAGGATTGTTTATTTTGGCAACTCTTGCCTTGAAGACTTTTCACATTGTCTTTTCAACATATAAATTAAATGATTGAAGGGACATTACCAGAGTGTACAGACCTTTGAGACATTTGTTTATTGTATTGTAAACACTCTTATTAATTAAGTTTCTTTATGTATTAAAAAAAAAAAATACAAACTGGAGAACACAATCAGAACGGTTTTGGCCACAGTCTCCTAACAGGTCTGTCTAAACCTTGTGATTTTGATAAGCTTAGATCTTTGATAAACCTACATCTAGAATACTTTAAATGTCCTTAACTGACTTTACAGGAGGCTTTTGTGAGCTTCAGTTTCTCATACTTAACCTCAACACTGAACCCAAACAACTGAAGTTGTCATTTAATACATTAAGATCACCAAAACTATGAAAACATAATTTTTTTCTTTTGAGAGTGCAAGAGATATCTCAGTTTTACAATTGCAGGTTATGAACTCAAATTTAATGATGGTATATATGCCAAAGATCTACTGAATCAATTAATAATTTTTATAATATTATTAACGCTTTTATGTTACCACTGATTATACTATTCCTTGAAATTCACCAATCTACTATGTTATAATCCCATTTGTCCTGCATGCTATTGTCACGGTTTAGGGTCAGGGCAGCTCACTAAACCTATAACAGACACTCTCTGTTAACCCCTCTCCCTCCCCAAAGGGGAAGAGAAAAGGAATAAGGGAGAGAGACTTACCGATTAGAAAAGGAAACTAGAACATCTTTAATGAAAATGGAAAATAATAAGAATAATAAAATGGAATATACACAAATATATACAAAACTAGCATCGAACCTAAACCCAGCATGATAGCAAGTACGTCACCGTCACCACTGATGCTATGGAGCAGGCACTGGGAAAGTCCCAGACAGGGCCCAGTAGCAGACGGGAACTGTGTTCAGGAGCTGGGTTCTGGTACTGGATTCAGGAACACTCAGATCAGGATTGAAAGCAGAATAAACAGAGTCCTCCTTGGATTCCAGCCATTGGAAATGAGGGGGAATCCAAGTAAAAGCCCAGAGCAAGAGCCCTTGATCCAAGAGCAACCGAGAAAGGGCACCCAGCAGCCAAATATGGCATCTATGGGAAGGAACATCCTGTGGGTCAGTTTAAGGACACCTATCTGTCTGCTCCTCCCTGCAGGTGCAACTTTTAGTTTCTGCACCCTTAACGTGGTACACAGAATCTATCAGTGGCCTTGGTCTGCACACCAATCCCTGGTACTAACTCTAAACATCGAGCTTTATCACTGCTAGAACAGGCACTGTCTGCAAAAACATGCTGCTATTTTCAGAAAGTGCAGCTAGTTAAAGGAACTGAGCTGAAAAGTAAAACCACTGAACAAAATTGTTCTGTTCTAACTCAAACCAGGACAACTGCACATGCATGTGACTTAAGTCACTTGACAATGAAATGATGTTAGTGATTTAAGGAAAGGAACTGACAGGTAATGTGCTTATCTGATTTAGGGAGAGTGTCTGTCTAGAGTTTAAGGTACTTGTTTTGTTAAAAAGATCTAAAATATCTACAATAATATTTCCAGTTGTGAATACTAAAATCAGATGGTAAGGGATTGCTATTGAGTGCTTTCCAGAATTAAGGTTCTGTGAAGCAAAAAGAGCCTGGATGGTTTCTTGTCCTCCTACATGGAACGGATATAATTTTTGGTTTTGTAAGCTTTGAAACAGACTTAGGGCTTTCTATGATGGATAAACTGGGAACTGAAGAGCAGTTCATACGACTCTACTTTGGCAGAATAAA
Source organism: Baryphthengus martii (assembly GCA_013396935.1). Taxonomy (NCBI): domain Eukaryota; kingdom Metazoa; phylum Chordata; class Aves; order Coraciiformes; family Momotidae; genus Baryphthengus; species Baryphthengus martii. Next base: position 52,269 of record VWZK01017232.1, read on the forward strand.
TTGATTTGTATTTGCTCTTACTGCTTTTGCACTTGGAAAAATGATTAATTAAAGTATTATACCAGAAAATTATGAGATGCATTAATTGTTACTTCTAAATGTTATGGTGATATGTCTAAGAACCTGGAGAGAGGCCATAGATTGCAATTTTCATAGAATCATGGAATCATAGAATCATTAAAGTTGGAAACAACCTTCAAGATCATCAAGTCCAACTGTCTACGAAAAATTATCATGATCCCTAAACCATGTCCTGAAGTGCCACATCCACATGTTTTTTGAATGCCTCCAAGAATGGTGATTCCACCACCTCCCTGGGCAGCCCATTCCAATGCCTCACCACTCTCTCACTAAAAAATTTTTTCCTAACATCCAACCTAAACCTCCCCTGGAACAACTTAAGCCCATTTCCTCTCATCCTATCACTAGTTACCTGGGAGAAGAGACCAACACCCACCTCACTACAACCTCTCTTCAGGTAGCTGTAGAGAGCAATAAAGTCTCCTCTCAGCCTCCTTTTCTCCAGACTAAACAACCCCAGCTCCCTCAGGAGCTCCTCATAAGATGTTTTCTTCAGACCTTTAATCAGGTTCATTGTCCTTCTCTGAATCCGCTCCAGCACCTCAGTGTCCTTTTTATTCTGTGGTGCCCAAAACTGAACACAATACTCAAGCTGTGGCCTCATCAGTGCTGAGTACAGCGGATCAATCACTTCTCCACTCTTGCAATTTTTTTTAAATTGTAGAATATAGACTGTAGAAAAATAGACAACCACCACCTCCCCCTCCTCCCCCCCAAAAATTCAAGAAATTCAGAGAGCCTTTGTTATATTTGTCCTTTTAAAGGGAATTTCAGATTGCAGATGTTCTGGAAAAATTAATAAAACCAGTGACTTAGATTGGCTAATTCATCTATTAGTTGCCTTCAGCTGTATCACCTAAAGAAAGAGTTACTGTGATTTCTTGATAGTTGACTTTGATAACGTGTGATTATTTCATCAGCTTGAAGCACTGGTACATTATGAACCACTTGAATCATAAGTGACACTTTGTGTTTATCCTTACATTGCTGAAATGTGACTAGACAATGTGTGATCTACCAAGCTTGCATATGTCACACAACTCCATACATAATGCAATTAGGTGCAGAATCAGGAAAATCTATCAATTTCTCCTTGGTTGTTCTGTTTGAATTTGAAGAATAATTCTACCAGAGTGTCTAAGTTTTGGGGTTTTTCTTTAAGTATCTCTAAGCAAGTGGTTTTGGAGAAAAGTTGTAAAAAACTGAACAGGAAAATCAAGAAGTGGTGTATTCCTTTTCATGAAAGCAACTTTCAGCAAAGCCATGAACTATGTGGATTTGTTCTTCTGTTCTTGGCATAGGATTTCCCTGAAATCATCTTAACTACTAACATATTTAACATCTTCCCATGCAGTCCAGTAAACACCATTACCAGAAGAAGATGTCAGGCTTTACACTGACCTGGCAGTGCAGGGTCTCAGCACTTGGCCTGGGCTGGTTGTGGTTTGGTTGTGCAACGGTCACCAACTGCTGCCTGGCCGATTTTATCTTGAGCCCTGAGAACACCTAGATTAAGGCACTTATTTAAAAGATTAGAAAGGAGAACCCCCTCTCTGTACTAAAAGATTAGCTGCCATTTCAATTGGTGCTGATTAGTTATTTTAAAGTACATAAACAGTTATCTCTAAGTCTCAATATCTCTTGGAAGAATGCATAAAAAGACATTAGTATTTACATTAGTTTATGTCTTATCTTTATTTGGCATTTGTTAATGTTTTATCAAATGCTTATCTCTGAATTTTGTGTAGGTTGCAATTATTTTAAAAACACAAAAGCCGTATTTAAAATCTACAGATAAAACCGGAGAAGATGTAGGTTTTTTTTAAATAAATTACAGTTGGTCTTATTTGGAAATATACTGCAGTTTCTATAGCATCCAAAACATGAAGATAATTATCTACGTTTTCTGTGTCTAAATTATTTTTGAATCTACAACAAGCAGGTGCTTAGTTGGAGTCTGGATTGAGACATTTCTATGCCAAGTTTTATATGACTTTGCTCTCAAACAGTATAAATCATCCACAGATGCATCCCAGAGTCTTTAGGGAATTGTCTTCAGCAAGGCTTTTGACACTTTTCTATAACATCGTCACAGATAAGCTTAGAAAGTGTGGGTTAGATGAGTGGACAATGAGGTGGATTGAGAACTGGCTGAATGACAGAGCTCAGAGGGTTGTGATCAGTGGTGCAGTCTAGTTGCGTGACTTCACCAAGGGCAAGTCTTCCATGACCAATCTAGTGGCCTACGATGGAGACACTTCATCAGTGGACAAGGAAAGAGCTATGGATGTAGTCAATCTGGACTTCTGTAAGGTCTTTGACTCTGTCACTGACAATGTTCTTCTCTCTAAATTGGAGAGAAATGGATTTTGGTGGGTGGTCTACTTAGTGAATGAGGAATTGGTTGGATGGTCACAACTAGAGGCTAGTGGTCAACAGCCCAAAGTCCAGATGGAGATCAGTGCAAAGTGGTGTCCCCCAGGGGTCCATACCGGAATCAGTGTAGTTTAATATCTTCATGAATGACATAAACAGTGGGATTAAGTGCACTTCCAGCAAGTTTGCACATGACAACAAGCTGAGTGATGAAGTTGACACACCTAAGGGATGGGATGCCATACAGAAGAACCTTGACAAGCTTGAAAAGTGGGCCCATGTGAACCTCATGAGGTTCAACAAGGCCAACTGCAAGTTCCTGCACTTGGTCAGAGCAATTCATAGTGTCAGTATAGGCTGGGGAGTGGAGGGACTGAAAGCAGTCCTGCAAAGAAGGATTTGGGAGTACTGGTGGGTGAAAAGCTGGACAGGAGCCAAGGATATGTGAGTGCAGTCCTGAAGGCCAACTGTTTTCTGGGCTGCATCAAAAGAAGTGTTGCCAACACACCGAGGGAGGTTATTCTGCCCTTCTACCTTGCTCTGATGAGACATCACCTGGAGTACTCTGTCCAGCCCTGGGGTCCCCAGCATAAGAAAGACATGAACCTGTTGGAGAGGGTCCAGAGGAGGGCCACAAAAATTATTAGGGTACTGGAACATCTCTCCTATGAGGACAGGCTGAGAGAGTTGGGATTGTTCATTTTAGAGAAGAGAAGGCTCTGGGGAGACCTTATTGTGTCTTTTCAATACTTAAAGAGGGCCCGTAAGAAAGATGGGGACAGTATTTTTAGCAGAGCCTGTTGTGACAGGACAAGGGATGATAGATTTAAAGTAAAAGAGGGAAGATTTAGACTAGGTATAAGGTGTTTTACACTGAGGGTGGTGAATCACTGAATAGGTTTCCCAGAAAGATGGTAGAAGCTGAATCCCTGGAAATATTCAAGGTCAGGTTGGATGGCAACCTGATTTATTTAGAGATGTTGCTGCTCACTGCAGGGGGATTGGACTAGATGAACTTCAAGTTCCTTTCCAACTCAAATCATTCTATGATTCTATGATTTTTTTTTTTTTGGAGTGAAGTATATCCGTATTTTTCTCATAATGAAGATGAAAATTACATTAAGCAATTACACAAGTTTCTCTTTATTTTCTTTCCAGCAGTACATCAAATATTACCCTGGTATCCATCTGATTTTGTTTCTCTCTTTTGGCAACTGCTAGTCAACTTTTGTGGGATGTTCATTTGTATACATCCTTACCCTTATCACCATGCAGTGTCCTTTTTGAATTAGATTTATATCTTGTAATTTAATATCAAGCTAGACAGTCTGACCACCAATATCTATTCATTTTCCTGCCTTAACAAAAGAACAGTTACTCAGCAATAGATGCCTTTTAAGTTTTACAAATGTTCTTTTACGTGCTACCGTCCTGCTTAAAGGCAACTTGATCCATCCTATTCTTTGTATATTTCAATACAAATCCACAAATAAAAACTACCACCAAATAGTAGTTAGGAATGTTTGAGCAATTGACTTTTCTTGACCTTTCTCAATTTGTCATACGTCGTATCTAGTTTCAGTTATTGCTTGAAAAGGAACACATCTTTTTTTATACTGCTTTTTAATTTTGGCACATATCCATAAAATCACCACTGCTTTTGGTCCTATTGTCCCATATGACATATGGGACATATTCACTATCTTAGTTCTGCATTTTGCTTTAACTTCTTTGAAAAACCTATCTGACATTTTTCTGTATCCATTTCATGGATTTGACCAAATTCTGATTTCACAACCTTTTTTTTTTTTTGATTGTATTATAACTCTATTTACTTCAACATAATTTCTTCTAATTTACTATCCGTGTGGAGGAATACAATTCATTTTCTACTCAATATATTTTTTATTTATCACTGTACTCAAAACTCTAGAGTTTATAATTTCATTTTATCATTTCAAATGCATTTTATTCCCTAGTGTTCCACTACTCTCTCCATATAGTGTATTTATTTACAAAGATTCTGCTATAACTTTTCTAGCTATGTCGTTTCTCAGGCTTAAGAGTTTTTCCACCACTTAATCTATATCTCATTTATTCATTATTTGAAGATCTATAGTCAGAAGTGATAGATCTTTTTTAAAATCACTTTTTTTTTTTCAGAACTGAAAAGTATGTAATTAGTTTGTATCTTTAATATTTGACATTAAAATCTCTTTAGACTTACTGAGTTTCCTTGTAGGTAGGGTATCTTTAAACTAACCTTTCTGCGTCGTTAGGTGACCAGAAAGGAAATGTTATCTTAATCCAGCAAATCCTAACAACTCAGACATACTTTTATGAGCTCCAGCTGACTACTTCAATTGTATTTTATCTACTCATGCAACCTTGTGGTAGATTAACCTTGTCTGAGCACCAGGTACCCACCAAGTCGCTCTATCACTCCCCCCTACCTCTGTCAGCACAAGAGGAGAGCGAATAAGATGGAATGAGCCCATGGGTTACCATAAAGGCAATTTAATGGAAAAGCAAAAAGCAAGGCCACATACGTGAAGCAAAGCAAAACAAAGATTTATTCTCTACTTCCCATCAGCAGGCGAAGTCTGGCCTTTCCCCGGAAGCAGGGCTCCAGTACATGTAATGGTTGCTTGGAGGACAAGCGTCTTGTCCCCTCCTCTCCTCTTTTTCTCTCCCTTTTATGCTTGAGCTGACGTCGTACAGTGTGGAATATTTCTTCAGTCAGTTTAGGTCAGCTGTCCTGACTGTGTCCCCTCTCAAGATTTTGCCCACACCATCCCACTGAGGTGGAAGATGTTGGAAAGGCAGCCTTGGTGCTGTGAGAGTGTTGCTCAGCAGCAGCCACAGCATGTGGGTCTTATCAACAATCTTCTACCTCCCAATACAAAGCACAGCACCCTAAGAACTGCTGTGGGGGACATTAACTCCATCTCAGCCAAACCCGATACAAATCTACTGGCACAAAAGACTTAACTCTTAATAAAATTTAATAAAGTGCCAAAGTGTCAAAAAAGTTACCACAATGTTCTTTTTTTTCCTGCTAATCAATCCCCATCCGAACACTTAAAGCATTCTGAGGGACTAGTTCAAACTTTTTGTCCTAAGTATAAGATTTTCTATCATTGTTTTTACATATCAATACCTACATTGCTGGACAGTAACCAAAATATTTTGATAAGAGATGAAAGAAGGTGTGCTAGAGTTTTGTTATTTTACAACTCTGACATACATGCTTATCTGTAGATTACATAGGAATGTAAGAATAGGAACCCATTACCCTTTGAAACTGATGATTTGGTCCTCAGAAGAAAAAAGCGAGAAGCTTGCAACCTTGTTACTATGATCTTCCAAAGGGGTATTCACAGGAGAAACTTTTAAAAAACACTTGGGACTATGGTTGATTACCCTAGCAGTGTAGCAAAACCAGTGATAGCTGATGGAGACATCTTTTTTTCAAGATAATGAAGTAAGCTTTATTTAACCTGCAGTTTTGGGTAGAAAGATGTCTTAGATTTTTTGAGGGTTTTTGTCATAGGAAGTCCAAGAAGACCATCCTGTCAAGTCGTGAGGTTCAGATTGGAGCCCTTTTCTTTCTAAACTTCATTCAGAGCGGTGTCTAGATGTGACTGGATCCGGGTTTAGCCCTCAGCTGGAAAGAAGAGTTGGAACGCTAGGTTCTGCCACAGAGTTGGTTTATGTCAGCTCAGGCTGGGTGCCTTTGGAGGGGGACCCTGAACAAAGAAATCCCTGGAAAATTACATCCTTACAATCTAAACTCCCTTCCTCTCACACAAAGGTTTTGTCTAATAGTAATGAGTTTGGGGTCTTCTTATTCTTCACTGGATCCTTTTTCTGTCTCCAGATTGGTTATTCTTTTTCTTATCTTGAGGATGCAGCTTTTTCTGAGAAAATGTCTACCTTATTTTTCACAGGATACAGGGTCTTGAGGCCTACTAGCTACTTATGCTAAGCAAGTTACTCATGCCAATCAAGGCAAAACAAGATTCATTTCAACCTAATTTTAAGCGATTACAAAGTTAATTCTAGTATTACACAAGTAAATTATTTCAATCTCTAACAGTTTTTTGTATGCCCCAGTGTTTTCACTAACTAGTAGGTGTGAAAATGAGTAGAGCTATCCTGGTAGCATTGTAGTTTCCAACATTGCCATTGTTGGAGAGAAGGTTAAACTGTAGTAAAAGTACAACCTTTTAATACATACTGAGTTTGAAATTTGCCTCTAAAATAATAGTATCTATATACAGAGAGAAATACTTTAAACTCATAAAAGTGAGCACTGTTTCCAAGCTCCCTTCAGGAAAAATCTGGAAGCTGTTGGTCTGAATGTCAAGAGGAAGAGATTTATGTTGGTAAAACTGTTGCCGTTTACTAGCACCTCTTGTGTAAGTATACACAGTGCAGCAATGCAACAGCTGCTATCACCGGGTTAGTGCAATTGCTTTCAGTTGTGTTGGCTTCTATCTGTAGCACGAAATCACAGAAATTTGCCAAATGTCTTTGTATTATAAGCTAATGACTTAAAATTGTTCTCACACTTGTCATCATGTGTTTCCAAAAACTTTTTCATTCTAGCTAATGAGAACTCACTCATTGCTGAAGATTTTACAAATTATATGGTGACACCAGATATAAAAATAAACAGGAATGTATACTAAGAAATGTATAAGAGAAAAAAACCTTTTGGGAATGACTAGCTCTAGTCATTCATAAACTTCATTTAAACATTATTATATATATTACTATGCTAGGTATTATATATGCTCTATTTTGTGACAAGATACATATCTTTAAATGTGACTAGGCTACATAATCTCAAAGTTTATTAGAGTCATTAAATAAAATGTTCTGAGAAGTGACATCTTTTTATTCAGTAGACATTTTCCCTCTGGAGGAATTTCTGCACTCTAGATAAGTGAACTCTGTGGCTGATAAATTCACTGACTGTGAGGGGAAACATCTGACTATTAAGAAGAAAAGAATACCACAGTAATTTTTACCATATAAGAATACCATGACCTCAGCAGTTAGCTGTGCTTATCCATACCCAATAACTACTAAGGAAGCTCTATAGAGAGAGCTAATGTTTTTCTTTTTTTTTTTTTTTCCTCCTATGATGTCTCATACCATCCCTATATACTTTACAGGGCAGAAAACAAAAATCACGTATGCATCTGTCTTCTGGTCTGTCCAGCTTGTAACCATTGCATGCAATAAATTAATGAATTGCTGCAGTAAAGACTAAAAAATTTCTATCTGAAAAGAAATGGTTGGAAGAATTTTTTGGGAATCATCACAACTGCTCCATTTTAGGTTTTTTTTTCTTTTTAATAGAGAGCTAGATAAAGGTTTTCCATGTCCTGCCAAAGACCAGTAGACTTGTATGCTTGCTTGGAAATGTTTAAATCTTTGAGTGATTTTGTCTCATAGGATCAAAGTTTGTCCCACAATACTATGCATTTTCTGTCTGAAAAGACAAACATTCGGAGCATGTATTTGATGCATTTTTTCTTAATTTTAATAAAGTGAAGGATAATAAACTGAGGATTATGAACAGCACTTTTAGACACTACTATGAGCAGTCCAGCTGAAGGAAAACCAGTTCAGTGAGTGAGATAAGGTCCTACATTCTTGTAATAATCTTGGATACATGTTTTTCAACAGCAGTTCAGATGAGTAGTTCAAATTCTTGAGTGCATGACTGTGATGGAAAAACTACTTACTTTGTCTTTAGTCCATTTTTTCATACTCTTAGATCACTAAGTATAAAATGTTGATATTATTGATTATAAGAAATTATTATTAATATTATTACCATAATAATAAACACCATGAAAATAATAGAGAAGACTAAGTAAGTATCTTAACTGAATGTATAAAAACCTTTCTGTAGGATTATTCTGATAACATAAATGTGATTCCACTACAGTTTCATCCTCTCAATCATTTTGGCTTTTTGATTGATCTATCTTGCTTTCAAAGATTGATATGTACACCTATAATTGTTCTTATTTATTGATGTACCAACTGAAACGGGAACCTTTAGTGCTAAACTGTGACTGTAACACTAAAAACAGTGCCAATTTACCCTAGGAATGTCTTAGTTATCAGGGCATTTTGTTGCTGTGATAGTGAGCATTTAAAATATCGCTGTGTGGGTGATATGTTGGCATGTTGCTTTTTACAAATTCAAACCCTTCTGATTAAGCAAAACATATAGTAAAAGTAAATTAAAAGTAATTTTCTGTTTACAAGTTTAGATTTCGCTTTTTAGAATATATTTAAAATAATTTTAAATTATAAATATTAAATATAAATTAACCTACTCTCACACAATTTTGTTAATGTGGTTTGCTGACTAATCTACAATTGATTTAAAGATTGTTTACTGAGCAGAACAAAGTCAGGATATGGGGTACTGCAGCAGAACAGAATGGTTCCATTCTCATTTCTGTATCTTTGAGAGTGCAAACTCCAACAGGTTGTAAAAAGATTATATAGCTCTTGGAAAGCATGTTTTTAGTTATTTATATCTATATCTCTGTATGTGTCTGTGCCTGTTTAAGTATAAACATATTTAAAGTGTAGTATTCCCTTACCATCCTCTCCCCTCCAGATGGAATGATCTGTTGCTATGACCACTGTTGCAATGAGTCAACATCTATTTAAATCTAGTAGGTTAGCAACATACAGTAAATTATTGGATTTCATTGGCTGAATATTCCCATTAGTTTTTTAATTAATAGAGTATTCCTCTCCACTTAAAATGCCACATAATTTTTCCAGGCATCTGCTTCTAATTTAGAGCATTCTCTCTCTCTTGTTCTCTCTCTTTTTTAAAAATAATCATTTCCTTCTCTAATGACAGGAGTGTTGTTAAATGAAAAGCCTGTTGAATATATGAGTATGTGGAATATAGGCACAGAATCGTATTGTTAAGACATATAAGCTACCAATGAAACAAAGTGCAGATTAGTTACAAAAACTTTATCTCATGCTCAGAGAAATGAGCTTGAAAGAGGCATGATGCAATTAAAACAACTAAAATCACTTCCAAGCAGCTACATGAATTAGCATTTGAGGACACTTGAAATTGTCTAACCGACACTCTACTGATATACCAGAGGAAATTCAATGTCCTTTAAATAAGGTGCTGACAAGTAGGTAATACAAGGAAACAGTGTTCTTACAGAGGCCAATAGACCTTTTCTCTCAATAACCCTAGATCTCTTTTTTGAACCTATCGCACACTTAAACATTCACCTTGCAGAGACAGATGAAGAAAGGAATGCCTCTCAACATTTTAAGGTTCAGCTGGAAGAGAGGAGGTCTCCAGAAAACTTATGATTTCAGATGTGGAATGAGACAACCTCAAACAGATGGAGGTGCAGAGTGGTGAAATAGATCCTTTTAGGACATCTGAGCTATATTTAGAGTGCACGATCTAGGAGCACATCTTAGTCTCTAGGCTCATGTTAGTGATCAAGGCATATTTTAATCTCATATCAGAATGAAATCAGATGCACAAAAGCCCAATACCACACATTCCTTTCCGTGGCAAGAAGGGCATTCCATGTGGACTCTAAAAGAACCACAGCATGATGCAGCAAAATCTTGAAGACCAGGATCTGCCTTGTGCTGTGTATCTCTTGATGGCCAGAAAATCTTGAAAAGGTCTTCTCGTAAAGGTCCCTAACCTCTCTGTTCTAACTGTCAGCTTGTAAGTCTTCATTTAAAACAGTGGTTCTAGGTTTTAAATTGTTCATTTATATCCAGCTTTGAAAATGAAGTAATCTACTTCCCAGAAAATCAAATCCCTTTAACCTGTTGCTACTGCAACATCAATAAAATGAGAATATGGTCTCATTTAAAAATGTAAACCACAGCCGCTCCATTTCTAAATCATTCTTGAATTCTCCTCTTTATTATCCCAAAATTTTGTTTTCCATTTTACTAATGTGTGTTTTCCATTTAAGTCTTCTGATACAATTGCAAAATAAAATAAAATAAAATAAA
>VWZK01017238.1:0-24309 GCA_013396935.1 Baryphthengus martii
AAGAACCTGTGTATGTTGCAAGTGTAAATGAACCGTGTGATTCATGAATCCGATTGCAACCAGACCTACAGTGTAGACTGTTTGTGTATCTGGTATCGGACCTATAATCACGGGAAAACTGTGCTATTCGTGTATCCAACTGCTCCCTCTCAGGGAACTGGACCTACAGCGTACAGGCTGTTCGTGAATCTGGTGTTGGACCTATAAACACAGAGACTATGCTATTCGTGAATCTTGACTATTGACTGGACCTAAGTGTGGTCTGGAGTCAGACCTATAGCGACACATCTTAATTGGTGTACCTCTTAAGAGATCAGTCGAGCCGCCCTTAGCCCCTCTAATCTCTGAGGACCAGCTAGATCACAAGGGGACTTTTCTCTTACTAAATTCTCCGTCCCCCCGTCCGCCCCCCCCCACTTCACGCAACAAGAGTCAACACGTAAAATATCAGAGTCATTCTAAGCATACAGGCACAGAGTGGTGGCAGAGATTGCAGGACTATACATACAAGTGTCGATTATTGATATAGAATGGCGTAAAAACTTAATGAAGCTGCCTATATTTGGAAACATTTAAGACAGCAACAACAATTAATTTTACACGTGTAACTGCTCTAGAATTGGTTATGTGAAATTAATAACCCCGATATCCTGCAATGTTAGGTATTCAATAATAATTAAAGGGAAATATCTTTAATGCCTATGTTCAGCTTAACATTCCACCCTTGAGGTTTGACCGCATTTTAAATGCAACACTAGGTCTCATAAAAATCATAAATAAATAAAACTAAGTATTTCATAATGATTTCATACATTACTCCTGCACATTTAGGCAAACAAGGGTTACAGGGCTGAAATTAACATTGTCCTTTTACAAGTAAAAATATAGTTTTGTTTTTCAGGATGAGAAATGAAATCACTTGCCAGGTAAAGTACTATAAAGACTATTTTCAGATAATTTTTAAATTGTTGTACTAAAAGCTATTCTGTACACACAAGTAATATATCATGATACTGAAGTTGCATAACTCAGAGCGCACTATGATTTTAGGAATGTCTGAATCCTGTCCAACAAATCACAAAGGAATAAAAAAAGCATGCTCTTCAGAGATATTTTATTTCATGCATTTTTTAGCAGCTAACAGATGAACTCTATCATCCAGTGTGGAAGAACTTAATATAATCAAGAAAAACAATTTTAACACTCCTGTAAAATTCATGATTATGTAATAAAGTGTTACTTTTTGACTCTTTAAGCATGTTATTTCATAGATTCTTTATTCTCAAATAATTTTCTACTGCTCTGTATATAAATTTATTTTGCCACAGGTGTTAAAACATTCTGCAACCACTTTTTTTTTTTTTTAAAAACATCGCATTTTGTGTGTTGTTTTGTCTGGATGTTTGATGGCCTGCTAGGCAAAATGTTGACAAATTAGAGAGGGATTGATTTTGACCTTTTACAGCTTTAAATCTACAGATATTTATGCACATGCTTTGCTTTCTGAGTGAATAGTTCCACTCACATCAGCATGACCAATTTTGTTAAACTTATTTTTGCAGGGTCAGGATTCGATTCTGCAGAAATCCAAATGCAAACAGAAGAGGAGATGACTCAGCAGGTTTCTGTCATCGATATTAACAAGGATTAATATGCAGATAAACTAGATCTACAAATACTTGGCAGATTCTAGGAAAATTCAGTCTTAATTTGCAAAAGAGGACTTAAAAGAAAAACCATTCTCTTATTTTAAATTAAATTTTCTAATACAGTCTAACTGTTCCTTAGTATGCACAGGTGTAATTTCTACATTCCTGAACCACCTGTAATATGAAATGATTAATCATTTACCAAACAGTACATCTGATAATTTAAAAGCTACACTAATATTACACAAATTATTTGCAACGGACATCAGTGTTTAGAAGGAAATGACAATTTTAGTGGTAATTAATTCTATTTCATTTTGTTTTAAATAATTTACAAACTTCTTGAACTTAAAACAAAATTATGTAACTTACTGAATTACATCCTACTGAGCTGGCCATTAAATTCAGCCACATTCTCTATAGTTTGTGTTTTAAAACTCTTATCATTGGAATTATTACAAACAATTTGTTTAGCTTTTGGTTAAGTTTAAGCAAATCAGTTTTCTTACAGACTTTCAACAATATGATTTGAAACAGAGAATTAATCTGTTAGATTTTAAGACGTTCACAGACTATGTAGAGATAAAGTGAAAACCCCAAATACTAAAGTCATTCATGTAAATTTCATCTTAAATAAAGGTCAAGCTATCAGATCATGTAGAAGAAAAAGTGTTTATATTATTTCCATTTCTGAAGTTCCATTTAGAGCTGTAATATAGAAAATTATCATCAACTTCTAGAGTCCATGGAGAAATCAACTCCAAGTAACCATAGCTAAAGCTAATCTTTATGGAATAAGATAGCACCTATTTTCTTAACCTCAACATCAGCATATCAACTGGACTTGAACAAAAGACAGATTTACAGCCTATTTGGCACAGATGTTGGACATTAATCAATGTGAAAAAGCAAACACTTCAGCTGGATCCTTTGAAAATGTAATTCCAGCCAGTTTGATTGTATTACTTCAATTTATATAGAATGTGATTTTTTTTTTTTTTTTTTCTTAAACATCTCATATGCAAAGGATGAGCTGACAGTTGATCTTTCCTGCAGGTAAGAGTATGACTTTTTAATTATTTTTTTTTTTGTCATTTTTAGACACTGTTTTTTAATGTGCCGATACTTTCTGATATCAACATAGTATCAACACAGTATTGCAATATGGAGTACAAGGAGAACAAGGCGAATGTGCTTATTTCATTGAAGGACACTGTGAAAAAAAGAATAAGTAAAAAATACATATCTAGTGATGTACTATATACATATTTCTAGAATATCACAGAATGATAGGCGTTGGAAGCGACCTCAAGACATCATCTAGTCCAACTCTACCCTTGCTAGAGCAGGTTCACGTAGAGCAGATCACACTGGATCACATCCAGGCAGGTTTTTCTCCATGGTGGAGATTCCACCATCTCCCACTCCAGTGCTCTGCCACCCTCAAACTAAAATCTCTCCTTATGTTTAGACGGAACTTCTTATGTTCAAGTTTGTGTAACTAGAGTCCATGAGAAATTATTTCTTTCACCATACAGCATGATGTGTACTCATTCTTATCTCTTGAGGTTACAAGGGTAAGAAAGAAATCAGCTGTCTGGACAGCATGACCTTGATTGACAACATTGCATGACCTGTGTCAGTAGCTATTGAAATCAAACCTGCAGGTATCCAAAGAGGATAAATGCTTTCCATACTTGTGGCTTGTTGCTACAACACATCTAAAAATAAAGATATTCTATCAGCGTCATGGTATGAAAAACCGTATTTTCCAAGAGTTTGTAAGAACCAAAGTGGGGATTGTTTGCTTGTTTGCTTTTTGGTTTTCCTTACATTGGTTCTTTAGGTTGGCATGATTCTAGTAGGATCGTTAGGTTATTTTTGTACCATGACAAATAGTAAAGGAAAATTTTTTTTGTAAACAAATTAAATGAAAAATAAACATTTTAGTTGAATGTAGATTTCTCAGATTCACGGACTGCTGTGACGTTCACAGCAGATGTACTTTTAAGGACAGCTTAGTTTTTAGTTTCAAGTAAAACTACTTTATTTGGAAACTTGCAATATACCCGTAAGAATATGAAGTTTAATGCAAGTGCTGGGCCAGAGATTCCTAATTACTTCCCTGGCCTACACCGAAATGTAAAGATCCTGTGATCAAGATGCTAATGGTGCTTAAACTAGGTAGATGCCTTTGGGCAGTGTATTCACACTGCTAACTGCGGTGTAAGTATACACAGACTGAGGAAGAAAGTGCTGTGTTTATTGTGTTTTGTTTTGGTGTGATTTGTTCTATCTTCTTTCAAAGTGAAGAGTTGTATTACAGGCTAGGACAAAAAAAAAAAATAGTAAAAATGCCTATGGTTACTCTGCACCTTGATAGCAGAAAAGTGTTGTTAAATCAGGCTTTTGTACATATCAGGGAATTTTCCACTGCTAATTTTTCTAGTTGGTAGAGAATAATTATAATACATATAATTTATACTTTATTTCTTTTGTTGTTTGCGGGTCTTTTATTGAAAATGCAGTCTAATTCATTATATTCAAATGTATGTGCATGTAGATCTTCTTCACTGGATCCATATGAAATAACTACCTGAAAACAGAAAAGGCTACGTGTATAATACATGATTAATTACAATCCATGGGCTTCTTCAGTAATGATTTTTTTGAAGAAAACTGTTTCAGAAAAGGTGTCTGGTTCAACAAGTATGAATTTCCCCTTAGAAATGAGTTATTTTTTTCATCCTTATTTAAGGATGAAGCCTTGAGAAAATATTACATTTATAATGTATGTATAATTTTGATAAATATCTATGTTTAAAATAATAGAATAATTGATATGCTCCTACTATAGTACTGCTTATTCCAGAGACAATTTTACTTGTCATTATTGCAAACTTCTTCCCATATTCTGAAGATGCTAAGCCTTGGAGCTTTTGACTCTGCTCCAAATCTTCATGCCTTATAAATAGTAGCAAAGACTACTGCCTTCCTGCTTGTGGCTGTAATTCAAAATTGCATGTTTTCCATAGATTTACATTATTAGCATGCTCTGTGTGGGTATTCAGATTGCAAATACATGACATAGAATGTATATTACTATAATTTCTAAGTAAACTGTAAAACAATATATACTTATTTTAATAAAGGAAGTGTGAATTTGTTTATTTAACAGTTATTCATAAAATGATACAAAGACAGTTATCGGCAAAAGAAGCAATTTACTGTCTTCTGAACTAATGGTGCAAGTCTTATCACCTGGCAACACCAGCTCGGCTGTGATTCATGATATATAGATAAGATACAATGCTACAGGCGGTAATCATAAAGACTAACTGGCCTCATGAGGCTAATCTTCCTTGGCTTCCTCAGTAATCCATGGACAAGGATAGGTCCTTGGAAGAATGATGCAGAGGAGACATCTAAATCAACCACTGTGAATGGCGAATATGTAAAACCAATTTTTTTTTCCCCTTGCTTAAAGAAGAAATCTAGGGAAATTAGCCTTAAGAGTCCAGTGTTTGCTTCTGTAAACATCCCTCAGAGACAAGAGTCTGGAGGATTCCAGTACAACCCTATATGAATAAAACTATCATCAGTTTAAAACTCTGCATTCTTAAAGGGATCCTTATGTAAAGATCAGGATGCTAAATGTGCCCTGTTTGCTCTGTGTGGGAAGCATAACTGTGCAGTGAACAATTGAACACTTAGACAAACAGAAAATAACTCATTTTCATTAATTAAAATAGAATGGTTTGTTTTGATAGGTCTTACAGAAAAAAGTTGGTCACTGAATAACATTGTTGAACATGATTCAAAGGAAACTGGTGAAATTTCTCGACTGAGCCACAGAACACAAGGTTTTGATCCAATAAACCACCTAAACACATACCTAACCGACATGTTAACATCTGTGGTACTATTTGTGCTTAAAATCCAGGACACATTAAATACCTGAAATGTCTAATCTATTCACATTGGATAACGCTAATAAAATGATTCAAAGTTTGGTCTTGGTACTATATACACTGAGGTTCTTTTTGTGTTTTTTTTTTCCTTGAATGATAAAATGCAATATATTGTTGTTTATTTGTTCTGGAACAATTCCATATTTTAGGTGTTTTTGACAGATACAACAACCAATCTTGGTTTTTGTTTTTATTTTTCTCTTCTTGCAGCATTTACTTTTTATTGATGATTTTAACAAGGTAAACTGATCATATTTTTTTCTCTCTCTCTCAGGAATATTTCAGCTGTCATAATGCTCAGGGATCTGTCCCACTGCATGTATTAAGGATTTCAAACATTTCTGTTGTGCCTGCGCTTCCTGTGCCATGGTAATGCAATACAGTCAGAACACCAGAATCAAATGAGATGATTTTGAACTCTTGCCTACTGTTGAATATCGTATGGACTGGAAACCACAGCACTGTAGCCACAGAGCCAAACATCCTTTCAGAGAGAGAGGAAGACAAGTAGGGTATGCAGAGAGCAGATGTCCACAGTTCTACAGAGATGTAGCACTTGTTTCACATTAATCTCCAAGCACCAGAGGTTAAGAGGTTAGCTTTCTGACCTTTTCTCCATGTCACCTGATGCAAGTATGCAACTGGTTTAAGTTCACATAGTTTTGATATTATCCTTCCCTCCTCCTACACACTTATATACATTAACTATTTTACTTCTCCATTTTTTTCCTGCTATATTTACATAGGGTAATATAGATGTCATATAATTTTCTTAAAAGAATCAGGAAGCATATGCATTACTAAAGGACAAAGAGGATGAGCAAGGGAGAGTAATAATTCCAGCTTTCATTGGAGTATTTTATAGGTTTATATTGGATATTGTAAAGTATATTTTCCCAGTCATAGTTGTGCTAAGAATATTCACAAAATGTCATTTAGTAAGTAACATACTATTACAAGTCAATGCAATTAACAGCTTCGCAACACTAATTATATGTGATGCAATACAAATTAGGATCTGCAGTGTTGAGGTATACATTAAAAGAAACTGAAAACATAGATCAAGTATGAAAAGCTATTAAAATTATTCTTCAAGAAACAGGATTTAATACGAAGTAAAAGATAAAAGTAGTCCACTTTCCATTTGTGAAAGATGCATTCTCAATAAGGTAAAATGATGACCTCATTTCACCCATTAGAAAATGTGTAATAGTAAAAAGAGAGAACATTGACACAACACTTTGGCAATTATTATCAGTGTTTACTTCTAGAGATATGCAAATTGTCGCTTCTAATTTCCCCATTGTTGTTATTGTTTTCAAGTAGCCTCCTAGCACACTGATTTGCTAAAGGGTATTAGATATGCTACTTGATTATAGCTGCAGTGCTAGATTCCAGTGCTAAAATATTTAGTAGAGCAGAGACATCCATGTGATCGCTCTGGAGAGCAGATACTTCCTGATACAATCTCAAAGGCTCAGGAATAATAGGTAGATCATTTATTTAAAATACTTAAGTATTAGCCTTAGAAAAGCGTGTGTCTGTTTAATCAGATTCTGTTTCGTTTATTTGATTTGTATCTAAGGAATTTTTTTACCGAAATATATAACTTATGTCAGTAACAAAATTACTTACTAGAATTTAATTTACATTTCACTCTTCTCCCTAAGTTACGATACTGATATAATAAAAAGAGCACTGGAGTTTGATTCCAGCACATTTTCATTCAGGATAAAAATATATAGGCATGATTAGTCATACTGAGTTCAGCAGCATGAACACTGAAGTTACTTGTGTGTGTAGATATTTTCAGGTTTATATCACAAAAAAGTTGTTTGCACAGATATGATTTCACAATTAAGTTACCAGCCATTGTCCTTTGTGAAGACAGAAACTATAATGCCAAAGGTGTTCCGCTAAAATACCTTATACAAGTGAAATTAAAAGATTTTTTTGTTGTTGTTGTTATTTTTTTGTGTGTTCCCAGTGACCATAAATGGTAAATATATTTTTTTAGGGAGCTTTGCCTTTGTAAAATTGTAATTTTAAAAGGTCTTGATCTAGTGTAGCTCTTTCAGGTATTTTTGCCAGTGACTTCCATTGGAATACCAAACAATAAAAGAAGAAAATGATCCATTGGATCCTAGCATGAAGAAAAAGAGATTTCTGATGTATTAATCCCTCATTCTTTCAGTAAATCTCTATTCATCTGAAGTTGAATAAACAAGTGATATCTCTCCCAACTTATTCCAGAGAGATATTAGTATCCATGTGTATAAAGAGAGATCTATAAAATTTGGTACAGACAGGTGTATCTTAATAATTTCCATATATTTATTTAGATAGGAGCCAGATTTTCAAGTGTTAGATCACCTATTTAAACCATGATTGTCTTGATTTTACTTCGTCTAATGACTTGGGAATGATGAGAACAAATCTACTGGTATTCTAAAATGTACTGGTATTCTAAAATGAACTTGGGATGTTTCTGAAATATTTTTGTGCTGGATTGCTGCAATTCTGGAATGACCAAACTAGTAGACAGTGGCTACATGTCATCTGAATTTTCTCTTTTTTGATCTGGAGCATCATTTGATTGTCTACAGTAAACCTACCAAAGGCTATTACATAATAACCAGAGCAGTACATGTAAACACTGCATGCTGGTATTACACTGGCTCCCAGCAAAAGGAGTAACTCTTCTGGACATGCCTAGCTACAAAACTTTTATAAAGCTTTTATATTTCTGAATAGCGTGCTTTTCCACCATGAAATTAGTTAGTTTTCAGGTTTTTAACATCACTTGTAAAACCTCATTCATGAACTGAAGTAAAAGTGTATTATTTTGCTGCAGTGAAATGTTTTAAAGGAACCGATGAATACATTTACAAAAGAAATCAAAATGAAATGCAACAAAAGCTCCAAGAACTTATATGTAGCTTGTATGTAAGTTTGCAGACAACGCCAAGTTAGGTGGGAGTGTTGGTCTGTTTGAGGGTAGGTACGCTTTACAGAGGCATATGGACAGGTTGGATTGATGGGTTGAGGCTAATGGTGTGAAGTTCAACAAGGCCAAATTCTGGGTCCTGCACTTGGCTCAAAACAACCCCATGCAACACTACAGGCATGGGGAAGAGAGACTGGAAAGCTATAATTAAATGCCTTCTTATCATTCTATAGAAACCAGGTATTTAAGGAGCAAGAATTATACTTAAAAGCTTTTGTAATGTGATTAAATTCTTTTACCTGTGAGGAAAGTTTGAAGAGTTTAAAACCTTCTGTGACCTCTTTGACAAATGTGTAACAATGAATCAAAACCAGCTACAAGCCCAGAGATAAAATGTTTGAGAGACAAAGATTTATCCAACAAATTGATGATATTGATCCATACTGCTTCCTTCAGAAGAGTTTTCAGTGAGACAGTCCTTACTATCTCAGAATATCATGTCTGCTGAGCTCCTGCATGCATATCCACTTTATACCCTCTTTGCCTTTTTAGAAAATTACAAAACCACTTCATTTTTTTTTCTGAGGTGGAATGAAAACAAACGTCAAAATTAGTCAAGAAGTAAAAGGTTTATTTTACAGCCTTAGGTCTTAGAAACAGATAAATTATAAGCTATTTTATGTGTCTTAAAGTCAAGGGGAAAGTATATAGGCTAGAGAAGGAGCTGGAAAACTTGTACAAGAGTGTCCTCCTTTTTTATTACTGCTTAATTAGAGTCTCTTTAAGTTAAACTGTTTCTTAAATAGATCAGCACAAATGTAAAGAGAATCAGGACCTCCTGTTCCAGAGGTTAGAGAATCTATAATTACTCCATCAAACTTTTAATATTTTTCAGTATCTACAATGTATTGGATGTCTTCTGGCAAATTTTTAATTTAATGAGTCTTTCATCTATTCATATCAGATAATTATGTAAAACAGAAATGGAAACATGCCCTACTCTAAACACAATGTTTCATGAATGCAGCTGGAGTATCGCAAATCTGACTGGACATCAAAGTGATTAAGTGTTGTAAGGTGTTCAGATAAAGTGGTGATGGATCACAGAAGTATCTGAAGTGAATAGACATTATGACAGATAATTTTCCTGTCATTAGATCATTTAGCTTCTGACTCAGCAAGATTCTTGAGCATCCATTCTTTGCATGTCTGGATAGTCAAGTACAGTCAACACAATTTTTTCCATAGTTAGACTTAGACATACTTACATTTCTTTTAGAGCACTTGTCTCTCATGTCTACAGTGGCAAGAGGCATTCTTTCATCAAAGAGAAAAAAAAAAATGTTAGAAGGAAATTGTTCACTAGTGTAAAGCATTCAAATACTATATGGCAAAGTCTATAACTGTATACAGGAAAAAACCAACAGATTGCATATTCTGCACTTATTTAATGCAATTTTGACTTTGTGCAAGTAATTGCAGGTTTTAGGGGTTTTGCTTTTTTGGGTGGTTTTGGTTTTAACATATAACTGAAAATGTAGATGAACAAATATTGTAACATATAATTTGTATCTTCAAATCAGTTAATTGTAAGAGTCTTTATATATGAATCAAAACTATACATTTAACATAATAATCCTTTGTATTTAAAGTTGTTATGGAAGATTAGTCATTATTTCTTCATCTGTAGAGTAATAGTTCCTAATGCTCTCAAAGTCACATACCAGCATCTGTTAACTGAGGCTTAAATTACCCCTGTGAGTTGGATAAAGAATACTCAAGTTTCACTTCACTTGCAGTTGAAGTGTGGCCAAATGTAGGTTAAATGTGGCAGATTTCTTCTACTCAGCTGAATCAGAGGACATGTTATCAAGAATATATTTGAAGTTATTTTGAACGAGAACATTCTTAGAACAGATGACTAATATGCTCTGTTTTAGGCAAAACACCAAGGAATGACAAGCTTCTCTTTGTGCTTATTCCGATTAGCTATAGCGAAACAGTCACAAATAACAGAATCCTGAGGTGTTATATAGGTCAGTACTGATTCTGATAATAATATATATGTATATATGTGTATTAACACCACTTCCCAAAGTAATGCCTGAAGTGTCATTGCTCTGTTTATCCACTGAACCAGTCTGAGAGCTTGTTCTGAAAGATATAACAGGATAACAGAAAAGATTACTAACCTCTGATATTTTGCACTTGTAGGCTGAAAGAGCAAAGACATCTTTCAGCTCTGGACAGGAAAGTACTTTGATACATTCTTACTTTTAAATCAACAGTGTCAATTAACCCCCAATTAAATAGTTGGCTTTGTATGAGCAAGGATGCAAGGCATAGTGGCCTTTTCTGTAAATATGGAGAAACATATTGTATGACAGAAATTATTTGTGATTATTAACTTCATACTGCATACTCCACACCCTTGCATAAATCATAATTCCAGGCTTTTCTGGAAACTTTTCTAGTGTACGACATGCATGCAATTGAACATTATTTATTTCTGAATGCATTTGTTTTATAGTCATATTATATGTGCGTGTAGATACATTTACCTTTACGTGTATATTTTTAAAACTACATTTATGTTTTAAATAGTCTAATGATGAAGGATAGCAGGAATGATTTCTTATTTTTACCAATAAGATTTGATATAGAATATACACAAATAATATAAAGGATCAGTTTATAACTATTTCAGGAGGTTAGTGTCCCTCAAATGGAAAATTACCCTGCAGTTAAGATGTACTCATTAGCATTGTGAATAATCCACCATGTTCAGTAGTTCATCATCTTAACTTTGTGAGAGTTAAACTATATGACTTGTAATGGATGAGGAATGCGCTTGAAGACAATTGTCTCCTCTGAGATGGACATTTTCTGTCCATTTTCTCCTTTGAGAGGGACAGAAAATTCTTAAACTACAAAATCTCAGTCAGTTGTATCTAGCTGATCATGCCCTATTTCTGCATATGCTAGTTTCCCTATACACAGCATGAAACTGTGTGTCTAGTTCAAAGGATTGCCAGGAGAACTAATTACTTTGTATGCGAATACCTGAAGATGGAGAGAGCTCCATATAATGTTGTAAATCATGCTTACTGCAATACTTTGACTAGAATTGTTAATTATTACCCTTGGCTTGGACAAGATATTTTTCACCTTTTAATCTGAGAAATCTCATTTGCAGGATGGACTAGGCTTTTATCGTGATCTCAGTTGCTTTGCTAACTGAAGCAGCATGTATAATAGGACCAGCTTTTCTCAGTGTCAAGGTTCAGGGTCAGGGTGGTCCACTAGACTAATAACAGATGCTCTCTGTTAACCCTTCTCACTTCCTAAAGAGGAAGAGTAAGGAAATAAGAGAGAGACTTATGGATTAGAAAAGAAAGCTAGAACAACTTTAATGAAACAGTAAATATAAAAATGGAATATATACTACTATATACAAAACCAGTATCAAACCAAACCTCCCTCCCAATGACAGTTACATCACTGTCACCACTGTTGCTGTGGGGCATGCAATGGGGAAGTCTCAGACTGGACTCAGCAGCAGATTGGAACTGGATCCAGAAGCTGAATTCTGGAACTGGATTCAGGAACACATGGATTGGGATCAAAGGTAGCATGGACAGAGCCCTCCTCGGATGGCCGCCGTTGAAGAAGAGAGCTTGACTCTTGTGATCCCTCAGCTTCATACTGAATATGACGTACGTGGGATAGAATACTGTATTAGTCAGTTTAGGGTCACCTGTCCTGTTCACTCCTCCCCACAGGTGCGGCCTTTTATTTTCTGCAGCCCCAATGTGGTACACAAGATCTATCAGTGACCTTGGTCTGCACTTAAGTCCTTGGTAGTAATTAAACTGTCTGCAAAAATGTGCTGTTAACTTCAGAAAGTGAAGTTAGTTAGAAGAGACTGAGCTGAAGTTGTAATTACTGAATAAAATTAGTTCTGTTGTAACTCAAACAACGACACTCAGCATAAACAAAATTCATTACCTTTGTGTATTATCTCAGACCTTTGCTTCTTATTTCATAGTCTCAACATTTAGGATCCAAATCTGCAGGTCAGTGCACAACAGGGGCAGACAGACTTCCTGCCAAAGGCTGCTAAGCAGAAGATGGGGACAGCCTCACAAGCTGGCTGGTAACTATTGATAGAATTAGCAGAGGATGGAATAGCACTTTCTTGTGACTGCTTGCAGGAATGATAAATTTATTCATAGTATCAGCTTTTTCTCCCCTGCTGTTTTGCTTATGCCTTCCCTAAAAAAGGCGTGGGGCTACTTAGTGGGATCACACAGGCTCAACTAACTTTGGAAGATGTAGTAAGATTTCCTTCAGTTAGCATTTCTTTCTAATGCCTTAGCTAGTCCTTCTTTTGCAAAATGTGGAAGTTTAAAATCTCACACACACACACCCCCAGTTTTGGAGTTACTTAGTACTGCCAGGAGAACAGTCACCACAGTTCATTTAGAAATTCTACTATATAACACTGATGGGATCCTTTTTGGCCTTTTCATGATCCTTCAACATTCAGATTCTGAGAGTCAATCCAGGATAGTGAACAACTTTTAAAAGTAACTCATTGTCCAGCATGAAATACACATTTTTACAGGGTGAAGATTAAGATATTGTGGGGCTATTTCTTTCGATATATCTGAAGAAATTAAAAACTTTTTAGGAAGTTACATGCATTTTGTTGGAGTGAAACAATGTATTAACTGCATAGGCAATATTTTAAAGATCTCTTACTTTCAATTATCATTTATTGCATCATCAGAATTTATAGGAACAAGAGATCTTTTATTTATTTTTTTTTATTACTTTCTGCTATATAGTCACTATCTACCAGTTTGAAATAGTATGCATGCTGCTAAGAAGTCAATTAAATCTCAAAATAACAGACATTATTAATGTGTAGGCTTCCTTTTTTATGATAATTCTAACATGATATTTACTACCAGATTCAATCCTGACGTACCTGAAGTAATATTTCACATTGTAAGTATTTTTTTTTTTTTTTTTATTAATATGATATTTTAATTTAGTCTGAAAACTAACAATTAAAAGGTCTGAAAGTTGATGTGACTGGTTGGTTGTTTGTTTTTTTTTTTTTTCAGTTATAGTTATTTAACACTATTTGAAGGTGATTGAGAGCATGGAGGCATTCAGTAGGGGCTCAGTTTTGGAGGAGATTTTAAACATTGACCAGAATCAGAAGCATACTGTAACATGTTGATGAAGTGTCAGTTGATAAAGCATGAATAAAAATTAAAATATTTCTCTTAAAAGTAATTTGATATAGAATTAAGACAGATTACAGGCTTTTTACTTTCCTTACTTTATTCAAGGTAATACAGTTTATTTCTATGTAAATAATATGAAAGACGTTTTATTTTAATAGCTGTCAATAGGCAATCCTTTGTTTTGGAAGCTAATAAGAAATTATTTTAAGAGACACATTTTCAAAACACTCTTTTAAAAGCCTATTCCACATGATTTCTATCCCATTTTTCTTTTTTTTTTTTTTTATCTTCTTTGCATTTTCTGTTCGTTTGGTAATTTTCTTCTTCCTGTTCTTATATGACCTTCCTTTTCTCAATAATATTTTTCTCATTCCCTTTTTTTCACCTTGTTATTAGTTATCCTTTATATTACAGTATATCCTAGAACAGGGATTCTCAAACACAAAGTGTCATGATCCTACTTACAGTAACGAGTAAACAGAAGTATGGTCTTAAGTCTGGAAATGACCACAGAAATGAGAATGTAAATGAGGATTGTAAGCCCTGAAGTGGAGCCAGAAACAGAAAAGTTTTCAGAACATTAGCCAAAGGGTAAAATTATACTTATCCAAACCTAATCTGCTTTGTTCTGCGGACTTTACAGAGGAATGGTTATAAGAATGAGACAGAACTGTGAGGTGATACAAATGAGCAAAAAAAAAGAGGTAATTTGGAGAACAAAAATAATAAACTGTGAGAGATTCTTGACCAGTCAAGTAAATCTCAGATTTTTCTTTCTTCACTTTCTTCTTGAACTCTTGCTCCCTCTCAGAATTACCACTAAGTACTTCAAGTTTTCAAATGTTCTCTCTCTGCCCTCCCAGGTTGCATCCTTTCTCCATATCTTTGTGAAGAAAAATAAGGTTGGATGGTGTGGGAGGGAGCTTGCCTTTCAAACAGTCTAGGATCTTCTGCTGCTACACTCACAACTATTAAACTGCCTGCCTACTTCTCTACTAAGCCATGTTTTCATAGGGCAATACAGGCCATCTCAGGTCAGGCACCATACTGCCCTGCAGTAACAAAACTCACTTCAAAGAAAGAGAAAAAGGATGCTAACAGCTGGCATTGTGGCTCTTTTATGGGAAAAGGCAAGATAAGGAACCTTGGAATTCTATAAGAAATGGCAGAAACTTTGGATCTACCACTGAGTTAAATGTAAGAGGTTAGACTTAGTTTTGACAGAGTATTTGACAAATTCTTTCTAGCAGGCATGCCATAAAACATTTCTGATTGTAAT
Source organism: Baryphthengus martii (assembly GCA_013396935.1). Lineage (NCBI taxonomy): Eukaryota > Metazoa > Chordata > Aves > Coraciiformes > Momotidae > Baryphthengus > Baryphthengus martii. The sequence goes on from VWZK01017238.1 coordinate 15,105, forward strand.
CTTCATTTCTTTAATAGGTAGAATTTGCAGCACCACCTGGACACAATACCGAGTAGATTGTTTACTTATCTGTGACTATTGCAAGATAAATCATTGTTAATCAGTTCTTTAAGGATATCTCTGAAGACACTGGAGGCAAGGTTTAGAGTTCTGATCATAAATTCTTTATCTGTTGTGCATTTGAAATTTGCATCTTAAGGAGTATTAGAGAATTATATCAAAATAAGAGATTTCCAGCAGAGTAGTGCAGTTATTTTTATTTTATGTATTATGTATGTGATTTCTCTACTTCTTTGTTAAATTTTGATTGGTATTGGAATCAGTAAAACTAACTCATCTAACAGCAAAATGAGGTGAGAGACACAGATGTGTTTTTCCTTGAAGAAAGCTCAGAATGTTTTGTTCAGGATCTCAAAGCAGTGCTGTTGATTTTTCTCTCTTCAGTTTTACTTGCTTTCCTTTACATTATTTATTTATATAATTTAAGAAAATAAAAGGTTAATTTGGGAGAAATCAGTACAAGCTTTAAAATCAATACACTGAGATGAAAAACCTATCAGCAAGTCTGTTGTGTAGTTTACTTTCATTTGGAGTGGCTGTCTGGAATGAAATGAATTATTTCCCATTAAATACAACAGCTTTGGGGATAGAAATACACTGAGTCTAAGTGGCTTACTGAAGTGTATGTCGGTGCAGAAAAATTAATAGACCACCACACCAATTAGATGGGAAAAAAACAAGAAGTTTTTTAGACTGCAGCTATACTTTTTTTTTGCCAGGGGGATTGATGAGCACCCTCATCCTCAGTCTATCCCTGCTCATCTGTCTGTCTTTGGAGTGGACTGTACAGTGGAAGGAAAAAAGACTCATGTAAACAACAGAGGATGAGGGTAAAGACTGCTTCTTGGACCTGGTAGGACTACTTCACACTCCATTTTAGAAAACACAATTTGAGAACATTTGAAACAGCTGGGAGCTGGTCCAGTCTATTAACAAATACCTTACAAGGCCATGAAAGATTAATTGTATTCTCACTTGTGATGTACGGCTTCACAAACTGTACTGGACACACAGGGTGATGATCTCTCACCTCTTGGAGCAATGACACTGCTACATTAGCACTTCTCTCCAAGGAAAGCTCATGAGCAAAATTCCCAGCGGACAAGAAGTTACATCAGTCACATATTTACAGAGAGTCACAGTGGCATTGTCTTATCACAAACATGGTGTTAACTCTTTCTATTTTTCTTTTGGCTTGGACATATAGTACTCAATTATCTATTTTTAATTGCTGTGCAAACCATGTCTTATTAACAAGCCACTTCTGAGATCTGAATATACTACTCTTTCTAATATGGTCCTATGTTTATACAAGTTAGGTGGTCTTTTAAGAGTAATGTGAAGCTATCAACTACAACTTGTAGACTTTACCTCCTATTTCCTAGCTCTCTTTCCTTTTACCATCAACTACCAGTGCCTGCATAGCTCGCTTGGCCAGATAGTCGGGAATTACTGGATTGGGGTCAAACCATTGAAGCCATTAACATCAGGAAGGTGGCAGCTCCACATCTTTGAGGATGGCTCCTAGTAACCGTGGTCACTGACCCTTCACTCCTCACTGATGCCTGTGCAGCTGGTGAAAGCTTATTGTGTATTATGCCAAATGTAGCATCATCATCTTATTAGACCCTATATATATTTATGTGCGTTAACCAACACATAATTGCTTTATACTTTTAGATTGTACCTATCCTACTTGCAGAGTGTCTTCATACTTGGCTAAAGATTCCCAAGAAAACTGACCTAAAAGAAGGGTGGTAATTATGGGAGTAGAAGGGTGGGAGTTATGGGAAGAGAGCATCAATAAAATCTCAAATATCTAGTGAAAAAATAGATAGCTACATATGGTCACTCAAGTTTAAGTTTCTTGATTTCAAAACACCAATGCACTTCAAATTATGTCAGGAACCTTCACACACTTGGCAAGAGTTGTGGTAGGTGCATAAGTTTTTTCAGTTTTACCTTTAAGTAGCCTAGGTTCCTGAAATGCTACTTCTATATATAAAAATACTTTAATCTTGACAATAGAGAGTAATGTGGTTGTATCAAAAGTAAGTTCAGCCAGATTCTCTTAAATTAAACATTTCTCTTCCTTTCTTGAAGAATGAGCAGATATTATTCCCTGTGGTTGAAATGTAAAGTTGTTTTTTCAAAGCAAATATTTGGAGCTCTCCTTGTCTATCATGGCCATATCATCAGATAAGAAATCTGAGCTCAGTTTGTGTATTGCACATCTCCAAATTCCTTATTCTAAGGTGGCAATACTATTAAGTCAATATTGGGTAGAAAAAAAAAAGACTGTTCTCCTTTGTATATGATAAAGAAGAATGCATTTGAACCTGAGGATCCTGGTTGTCTTGTTTAATGATTGTTCAGTATGTTCATCTGAAGACTAATAGGTTCCAGCTCATCACACATTTTTAATATTTTGTCAGTGCTTTTTATAAGGTAAAATGTATAAGCAGCCCTTAAAGACAGCAACAAAATATAAACCAGTCTTTGAAATTGATATGGATCAATTCCATAGAAAGTGCAAATAATGCCCAGGTCCTTCCTCCAGAGTACAGTAAAAGGTAGTGGCTAAAGTAGTTAACTTTTGAGTTAACTACTTGATTTTGAATACAATAATGTAAAGATAGATATCATGTCAACACTTCTGTGAGCTAAATCGAATGTTACTCTTCAGCAGCTGTGTGGGAGAAAAAAGATATTAATGTCAACTCCACTCACCATTCTACTTCTCCAACAAATACTGCTTGGTTTTCATTTGAAAGAAATGTCAAACCCAGTTACTTTTAGGAGGTAGCTCTACTCTTTGAAACCCAAGAGGTGGGAAATGCTCAGACCTATTGAAGACTCATTATTATCTATTGTTTTTCTGCTTATTGATGTAATCAAATTCCAGGTTTGTTTAGTTGTTTTTTTTTTCTGTTTTGCTTTGTTTTGTTTGTTTTCCCTGTATTTCATGAAAATATTTTTGTAACAGACACTGTATATCCACTGTAGGAGTCCAACTCATCCTACAAAGGCTAGTGTCTCAAACCTTTTATGGTGGCAAGATATATTGTGATCAAAGCAGAGAGCGAGAAAGGCATGCTTGGAGCGGGGAAGGTGTGAAATACAGCAGCAGCTTCGCTCTCCCACTCAAGCTGAGGCCTGCTCCTTGCAGATAAGGGAGATGACTACAGAAAAAGAGAGGTTCGGCTTAGTTTGGCAGCATCCATTCCTGAGTAAATTTCCTTCTTGCTCAACAGTGACTACTATGACTGCACCAGGGAACTGGCTACATGCCTTACCAGAGGGTCACCCAGCAGTAGTTAAATACAGGATCTCCACCACCCCCAACTCAATTAGTTGAAAGAGTTGATGTTACCTTTCCCCAACACATGTGAGGAACGGTGTTTATATGCTTCCTATGTTAATTATCACCGCCTCTGTACATGTCTCATGTAAACTAGCATTGCCTCTCTACGCTTCCTATGTAAATTGGGGGATGTCATCCATATATATATGCATATACCATATATATATGCCATATACATATACCATATACATATGCCATATATGTATGTATATACCATATACGTATGATATCTTACTCTCTTTGGTACACTAATATATTGATCTGTGTGCAACCACCACCAAAGGATTCAAGATCTGGACTGGTCCCATGAGGCGTCGTTGGATTTAAGGTGGGTGATATCTTACTCTCTTTCTCTCTCTCTCTCCTCCTGTCTCTCTCTTTATCTCTTCTCCCTTTCTTTTCTTCTGTTCTTACAACCTATTTCACCTTTAAAGCATTAGAAACCAAGGCTTTTCTAGAGTACCTATACCCCTTCTTGGTTCAAATAAAATANGTGATCTACTCTAGATTCCTGCTCTGGCAGGGATGTTGGACTCAATGATCTTTTGAGTTCTCTTCCAGCTCTTAATAATCTGTGATTCTGTGGAAATTAACAAACTGATTAATCGTTTGGTGTCATTCCACCTTAATTTACCACAAGGGAATTTTGAATCTTACTTGACTCTCCACTCTACCCACGGTAGTTCAGGAATTGGGTCATGATATCCACATTCTTCAGGTACCCAAACTTCCTTGGAAAGTTTCTAGAAATGTTGGCAAGCCTTATTGTACAGTGGGATCCTGCACAGTCAGCAGCCCATAGGCACTTAAAAGGATGATTGTTGCCCAAGGAGGTGATTCATCAACATCAGCAGTGCAGACTAATTCATTAATTGCATCAACATCATTAGATTAGAAATGAATGAAAATATCTCACAGTAAATATTTTTTGCCAATTCAGTATTTAATAGTGCCCACATTTTTTCACCCATGAGGAGTAATTACAGATATTATATATTTCCAATGCCATCTTCTCTGTAGTGCTCCTGTGATTTTCTTTTTTTGTTGTTTTTTTTTCCCCTGGTAACCTACGTGAACAGCAAATCTTTTCACATCCTGTTGTGTTAACATAAGAGCTTGCCATTTATACTACAAATGAAAAGCTTGAGGGTTGAGACAAAGGACAGGGAGGTCACATTCCAATGTGCCCAATTACGGTCACAGGCACTTGACTCGAGTAACCAAAATCAATTTAATTTAAACAAAATCACCACCAATTCACTAAATGAATCTGAGTAAGACCATGGTAAATAAAACCAAATCTTAAATACGCCTTCTCCCTATCCTTCCCTTCTTCCCAGGCCCGGCTCTGCTACCGCGACCCTATCAGCAGCACAGAGGGATACAGAATGCTGATTACAACCAGTCACACTCCATTCAATGTTGTTCCTGGAACTTCTTCCTTCTCAGGCGAAAAACTCACAGTCCTCCTCTGTGGCAACATGGTATCCCTTCCACCAAAGACAGTCTTCCATGTTCTTTTCCCATCGTCATTGGTTCTTTCCAAGGGCTGTAATCCTTCCAGCAATGGACCATTCTAGCATGGAGTTCTCCTAGAGTCATGGCTTTCTTTGGGAGCAGTCGCCTGGTCCAGTGTGGGATCCTCCACGGGCTGCAGATGGGTTTCTTGTCCACCATTGATCTATAGGGACAACAAGAACTCAGTCTGCTGTCTCATCATGGGCCAAATGGGAATGACTGCTCTGATGTACTTCCTCCTCTGCTTCCTCACTTCCATGTCCTGCTTCCCTCTCACCAGTTCCCGGCTGAATCCCATCTGAAAGACGATCAGTGGTTTCTGAAGTTTTGCATTCTAAGTGTATCCCAAATTACCCCAACTTAAGAAGTTAGACACCTAGTTCTTGATCATGTCTGAAGGGGATCCAGAAAGTGGGGAACTGATGTTTTATTATCTTCTGTTACCTTTATGTACATTTATTCAGCATAATGATTGCTCTGAGAACAGCAGAAATCATGGTGTTATGGTTGGACAATTTAACACTTAGGTTGAAGTGAAGACAATGAAACATAGCAATTTATAATTACTCCTGTTTAGAGCCTTTAGTGAGTAGAAGACATTGCCTATAAGTTTATTGAAATCTGAGAACATATAAATGCATTTTTGGTGAATACGTCTAGCTATAAAAATATATATTATTTTCTGGGAAATGAAAGCTCTACGTTGGCTAGAGGATACCAATAGACTCACATTTTACCTTAAATTATGTATTTAGATCATGGAATTAATAGATAAGAACACCAAATACTTCTATTCTAAAACAAATAGTTACTCATCCAGTTATGTTCTGAATGTAAAATGAGTTTACTGGGAATATCATGTTACTGGTGTGCATGCTAATGCTGAAGTCAAATATCCATGACTTATCTGACCCATCCCTCCAGCATGTCTTCTTGTTTACTATACAAGGTGTAAAATTAATGTTTAAATTTATTCTCAAGTACCTAACTATCACAGCAGGAAGCCTAGATACTTGACATAAGGCTATGAATTTCACTCTAGTAGGAAGAGAGATGAATATGCACTCCCCAGCTGTAAGATGGGCTAATTGCATTTTCTTGCCCCAGAAAGGTGGCTAGGTAAACATTTTGTGAGATTGAGACAGACCCATGTACTTCTGTAGTGGAGACAAGGTAAGTACTTTCAATAGAATAAATTTTTTATTATCCTGTCAATAAAGTACTTTCATATCATGTTACAAATGTCCTGGTGGGCTGTCTAAGGTAATGACTCTAGGCAGTCATAAATCACCTTTTGAAGAAAAGGTTTGGGTTTTTTTTTTGTATTTTCTGTTTGAGAAACAAGCACTATGTATTGCTATTGATCATTCCTGTCCACCCTATGAATGGCACTAATGAGGTCTGGAATGAGTCACCTCTTGCTCTAGCTAAAATAACTGCTAGCTTACAATTTTGTGAAAGGAATGATCCAGGAAAAAGAAGCATGTAGAGTTGTATCCACTCTCACTGTGTCCAGAGGAACACAATACAATTTGGTAAAGCAAATTTGTCTGTACTAAGAATAGATAATTTTTTTTTGTTTCTGGTTATCTTGTGATAAATCATTGGTTTTGCAGGTACTTGCTTGGGTGAGCGTATGTTTTTGGATTTCATCTGGGGTTTTTTGGTTTTTTTTTTTGTGTTTTTTTTTTTTCTTTTTTTGATTTGTTGTTTGTCTTGTTTGTTTGTTTGTTTTTCTGGAGACTACAGGCACAGTATTAGTTCCTGATTTCTGCACATGGAATCCCGACATACTAACATTTCACAGTCTTCAGACAAGATGGCAATCCAGAGACTGCCTTATTCTTCTAAAAATCACAGGATTAAAAGTGTGTTAGGAGTAAGGGCAAGAACTCTCAAGTGACTCCTGAGAACTCTTTAATTTTTAGGTTATGGAAGCATGTTATCTCATCTTGCTTTCCTCTCTGTTTGAATGAATCCTTTCTAGTCACTGAGTTATCCCACTCTGAAACAGTCCACTCATAATCTTCAGGAGCATCTTGGTTAGGGCTATAGGTAAATATTCAGCTGAAGAGTTTTAATACTTTAGCACCAAAATATACTGGACCACACTGTTTCAAGTTTCTAGTCAACTAATTTAACATCTAAGCTAATATGCAAAGCAGAGAAATACCATAGAATCAATGGATGTTTTCATAAAGAAAGCAGTAAGAAAATTCTTCACAGTCAAAGGGCAGGCTTAGCTTGCTATGTGGTGAAAAATCAACCAGATCCCTTTTTAATACTTCAGACCAGCTGAGCTAAGTGCTGACTTAAGCCATTTCATACGGTGTTTAGATGCAATAATAAATACAGGTTTACAGTACCTATTATTGGATCAAAAGACATCAGCCATGTGACTATTTTGCTGGGTAGGTTTATAAGCCTTTGAAGAAATAACTCTTTTCTTTTTTGGCCTTATGCTAGATAAAATATCACCTTCCTGTACTACTCTGGTTTTATGCTTCTTCAGGTGTCATCTACCAACTTACAGCAAACATAAACCTTGGTGAAAATATGAAGTCAGCATAAAATTCACGTCATCTGCTCTGATTACCTGGACAGAAATACAATCCTATGCTCCAAGCTGATCTGCAGTGCTTTGTGATCCAGCAAGAGATGTAGTACGAAATTATTTTGAAATAGCATAACTCAGATGACTACAGGACCACACCTTCATAGATTTGCCTGTTTTAAATCCTATTCTTAGGTTCCTATTCAGGAACATGTTTTCTCAGGCGGCTCAGAAAGTAAAATTCCATGCATCCTGATGCCATAATTCACTGTCTTGTCAGATGAGCTAGGGTTTGTGGCACTGCATTACAAAAGGGATCACTGAAGTGGTCTTGATTAGGTTAAAAAAAAATAATCTTCTTCCTTTTTTTTTTTTGAAAAAAAACCAAATAAACCAACAATCAACCCATTTAGAATATTCTATGTACCCAACTGCACCAGAAGAAATTGAGAAAACAGCATACTGCTATGCAGGCTAAGAATAAATAGTATAGAGAGAGAAGGGAGCAGAAAGTTCTTACAGCTTTTGCCACTAGAGGAAAGAGTCAATGAACACCACCCTTAGGCTCTTAATTCAGGTTTATGGATTTCACTTCCTAAGCTGGTTGTCTAACTTTCAGACCTACCAGCACTTAACATGATATATGTCTGGGTCCTTTAACTTTTTTGTTGTCTCTAACCCTTGTTCATTGTATGTATAACAACTTTTAATGGTTGCCCTGCCATGGTTAGCTTCCTGTGATATCTGTGGAGAGAGGAAGATTATAAACAAGTACCTTAGATATCCACTTATGAAAATAAAGGTTTCCAAAGTGTCAGAATATATTATATATTTTCACAGGAATGTGTACAAAAGAAGATAAAATTCTTCCTTTTATTTGTTCTGTAAATAGATGTATTTTAAACACAATTTTGATATAAGGTAGGACTACTAATTCATTCCTCTACCACCATTATTCAAGACCGAAGCTGAAAAATACAAAAGTATGTGTTATTTCAGGTTTAAAAGTCATATTTTTGGTAAGTTGTTAGAAATTCAGTATACTCCAACTCTGTAATAGTGATTGAGCACCTGTTTACACTTCAGACATTGACATATTTTAGTATGCTGCGTATTATTTTTATTAGCAATTGAAGTTTGAATCTTAAACAAGATAGCAAATACGCTATTATTGCTATTTAGTATAATAAATTAGTGTGCTTATCATTTGTATTACGTCATAAGAAAGATATAGATAATTTTTCAAAATATGTATCATCCTTATTTTTAATAACATACCTCTTGAAATGAGTCCTGAAGTTTTGCACCAGATGCTAGTTTCACTCCCACTGAACAGTGACATTGTCTTTGGTTTTGTATTTTATGTATGGTAAAGAAGCTGTAGTAGTAAGTATTGAGATCACCTCTTCATCACCAAGTGTCACGGACACACTCACAAAATAAACAGCAGCCGCTACCCAAAAATGGGGTTTATTGCAACCAGGGTTGCCAGCACTCCTTTTGACTAAATAACAGGTTGTTCAGATGTCTGTCGGGAAATAACTACTACACAACTGATTTCTAAGTTTAAGGAATGACAAACCAAAATGGGCAAACCCTCACTCATAAAATGGGAAACCTCCCACACCAGAGTGCCCAAGATAACACTCACCCAAAGGAGGGGCGAGGCTCACACAATCAACGGAGACTCCCTCAATCTGTGGAAGTAT
>VWZK01017241.1:4467-17927 GCA_013396935.1 Baryphthengus martii
AAAAAAAAAAAAAAAAGACTTGAACTATCAAAAGCAGTTTTTTGACTTGACTAAAAGTATGTGACTAGAGGAGAATAATATGTGCAACTGTCCCTGACAAATCAGCCAATTATTAACATTAAGTATTCCAGAAAATGCTTCAGCATTACTAAAATAGTGCTATCTGTATACATAAGAAATATATTAGTTATGTGGTGAATTTGATTGCAGTTTTCTACATTTCAAAAAAGCCTGTCATGAGCAAACAAATAGGAAGGAAGATGGTTCTTCAGCTGGAAAGAGTTACAAATAAAGCAGAAAAAATGAGGCATGCAGACAAAATCAGAATTCTCCACAGGGCTGCAGCTCTCAGCTATTCTGATCTGAACAGACAGAAGTTACTGCTCAAGAAGATTTTTTGAAAAAGTAAACCAGTCCACAGGACACTGATTGAAGGCAATAGACACCTGAACTCATTAGGGATCGTGGGGCATTCTCCAAATGAAGACTCGGTCGAATCTTCAACAGGAGAAAGCACTTTCAGCGAGACCTTTGATCTTGCTTGTACTTCATACGTTTCCTGGCTCTTGGTCTGCCACATGAAGCAGAGTGTCAGTTTGCAGGGTAGGACTACAAAACTGCTGCAAGTAAAACCAGAGGATCTTTGTTCACTTGCCTATGACTGTAAAAGTAGCCCCTGGGTGAAACTAATTTTCTTTTGTCCGTTGAGGCTGGAGTGCCTGGACTCAAGGTAAAAAGGGAACATACAACCCTGTGAAACGTCCTGAAAGAAAACAAAAATATGAGAACCCATTTGGTAAAATCTTATGCAAAGGCAAACAAGAGTATCTAGAACTGCTGAGAGTCACTGAACAGTGAAGAGTATCTTCAGTTTGTAGCTGAGACATTTATTCCACTATTGCAGTCACTAGGACTTAGGAAAACTGATAAACTGGAATTTATTAAAAGAATGACTTCATAGTTCTAAAATTTTTATTTGACAGCAGCCATATTTTATTCAACTGATTATAGCTAAGACCTGGAAATAGTTTTATATTAGAAAAAGTAGCCTCAGAATCTTCATAAAATACATAGTTTGTCCATTGACACTTGCCAGAGAATGACCTGGTGTATTTATTCATATGCAGCATGACTCCAGAAAACAAAGTCATAGTTAAAGAATTGTTAACTGATTTGTATTGTGGCTCTTTAAACTAAATAGTTTTTCTTTTCTAGTTAGCTTTTTAAAATAGCAGTGAGGGTCCATTTGTGTTTATTTTAATAGAAACATTTAAAATTAAAGATATAATCTATTTAAGAATGAAATTTAAAAAGAAAATATATCCATTCTTCTTTAGTGAAAGATGTTCTGCCTCAAAACTATCTGAGAACTAACTCAAAATACCTCAAGTCCGAGATCCTAATGCCAATGACCCCTCTGTACCGAAGCCCTGTTTTAATGATTTGATTTTCAGCAGCCTTCTCAATTATTGCTCCCACCCCCAGTAACTTACAACATTTAAATCAGAATGAAAACAGCTACAACGTTTTTCCCCTTCTCCTTTTTTTTGGTGAAACTAGGGTGGAGGGAAAGTTAACAAATAGGTACCATTCTGCAAATAAAATTAGTGGGTTTATTGATTTAGACAATTCCACACTCCCTATTTCAGTTATGTAAATTTTCTCTTGCCTCTCCACCTTCCCTCAAGACCTAGTAAAGAGTCTTACTCTTCTTTCACCAGAAATATTTTTCCTACTTGACAAAGTAATTCTCCTCCTCTCCACTGTTAATAAATTCATGGTGTATTAATATCTTTCTTCTGCTCACCATGATTCCACTGTATGTGCTCTGCTTTCGTGGTTAATAGGATAAGGCATAGTTGATGTATCTTCAGTATATAGTCAATTTAATGTTTCATAGATCATTCACAGTTAATCATTGACAATTGCATGAACAAACAGGTGAGCTAAGCTTCTAACTAACAAAAGGGGGAAAAAAAAATCACTTTGTTTTATATTTTCTGTTCAACTAAAGGCAGATGAATTTATGTGCTCTAGGTAGCAGTATGATGAAGTAAAAGAGAACTAATCCATTTAGAAAAACATGAGACTTGTAACAAACACTGCAGAGAAAATCCTAAATTTTTAATTTACAAGGCTCTCTTTCAAGCCTGCGGTCCCAGCCTGGTAGCTGTCTGGCTGAGTGCAAAAATTCAGATTACAAATGTTGACCAAGTCCTCTATAGCTACTGAAATGGTGTTGCCGCTATTCTTTTCCCTAATCTTGGAGTGGAGGGGGAAAGGGTAAAGGAATGTATTGCAGTCTGTAAAAGAATATTCAAGAGCATTTGTATCTCTGACCTGCTGTAAAGTGACGGTGTCTGAGAAATGGTACATTAATGGATATTGTTTTTCAGATGCACTTATATTTATCTTGTGGCATTAATTTATAAAAGCCTCACCTCTTTGTCTCGAACAGCTAAGTGAAGAAGTCTAAAACACACCATTTCTGAAGTCCTCTTGTGTCCTTAAGAGCCGGAAATACAAGATTTTGTCTTTAACCATAACAACAGGTTTTCAGGACTCTGAAGCAGAACATCCTCACAAAGTTTTTCACTTATCTACTTCATTAAGAGGCTGTTTAATCACATCCTTGTTGTAATATGTTTTTATGAAGGAATGAATGCATTGCTAAAGACAAATCTCTTCAAGTTTTTCAAGTTTCAGCTTTTTATTTGTTCGGCATCTAATTTTCATTTTTTCATCTCTTATTTATATAATACCATATCTAAAGCTAAACATTTTGAGTTCAAGGAGGAAAAATATTAATGTAACAGGAATTATCATGAGATCTTTAATAGAAGTAAAGCCAAAGAAGACAATTTGACAGGTATAGACAAGATAGTAACAGTACAAGGCCATTCTAAACCAAAGTTGGAGATAGAAGAATAACTTTTTTCCCCTCAGTGCTTAGCTTATTACTTTTTGGGAAAGAAGGGATGCTGGGTTTGTTTCCTTGTTTGTTTTTTATTTGTTTTATTTGTTTCTTTGTTACTGCTTTCAGAAAAGCAGCATCTTTCCTAATCTATGCAATGTTATTTATTAGCTCAATGGTATTTCACATATTATCCAGAATAACTCACTTTGGAAACCATTCTGAGTTAGTGTCCTATGTTCTCTTTCTCACTCTCTAGGTGCAAGAGATTTTTCTTTCATACAAAATGTATAATCTAATACAATATTCTGAGCTTGATGAGTTGGTCCAGCTATTCCTTGTTTTACAATATTGGCAAACAGGATTCATCATCTAGTTTATAACAAACAAGAAAATAATCTGTCAGTAATTTCAAAGGGGGAGTCTGATGTTGCAAAAATTTCTGTTCTGATGGGAGTTGTAGTTGATACATAAATAGCACATGAAACCCCAGTGGAAAAAGCGCCTTCCATTCATCTCCATATGGAGTCTGGAATTTATCTCACTTGATCTGAACTAATAGATGTTGAGGTGTTTAGACAGAAATCATCAGCACTTTTTTTCTTAGTCAATGGGAACAAAAGTCATTATGTATACTCTCTGTCTTGGATAGTCATCCTCAAAGAGAAAGTATTGTCCTCTTCTCTCTGTGGTCTGCAGAAAGTACCTAGACTAGTGGACTGGACTACTTACAGAATTGGACTTCAAAAGAGATGAGAATTCCCCCTTAGAGTAAAGCATATGATATATTTCTTCCACTCCAGATATTTTAACCAATAACTAGTCTATCTCATTCCATAAAGTCTGTATCTTTTTAAGGATAAGACAGTCATACAAATAATTGACTGTGCATTATGTGGTATTAAAAAAAAAAAAAATCAGGCTAAATTTTTATATACACTGGAATCAGTAAGTTGCTCTGAAGACGTGCATTGTTAGGTCACATTCTAAAGTTGGGGAGAACGTGGACAAATGCTAGTTAGAAGACTGGTAATATTCAGAAAGCTTGAGGAAAGAGGTACAAGTACTGTATCTTTCAGTTAGACATTTGTGACACAGGTGATCACAACAGTGACAGGAAAGGTACCGCGTTAGTCACACCTCCTTCTTCATGCCATTTAAGTCTTCCAATCCCTTTTGATTTCTCTCTAAAGCTCATAAGCAGTTTTACCTACTACACTTGGGGTTTTTTTGAACAGGTTTTCCATAGGTTCCATAGCGTTCTGGGTGCACTTGAATCATTAAAACAAAAAGTCACTGATGGGCTGTTGAAAAGGAAAGAGAAAAATCTTTGATTTCCCAGTGTTTTGTCTGTAGGTCTTACGGTTCCCCTTCATTACTTGGATTTGGTGATTATTTGCCAGGGGACTGATCAATTCATGAAGTCATAGTTAGCAATTCTGCTTGTAACAGTACCAATACCTGACAGTAGACTTTTAAATATATGTTTTCTCTCAGGTTTTCTGGAGATTATGATGGTTCTTCCTCTTGTTGTGGGAACAATAAACATTTCTTTTTGTTGTCAGTGTTTGAGAGTACATTTTCTCAGCAAAACCTTTATCAACATAATAATTATCAGGACCAGACCTTGGAATTGAACTCTCTTCCATTCAGATAACTAGCAATCATAGAAATAACACTCTCAAGAGGAAGAAGTTTGTCACAGCTAGAGAAACTCAGACGTGAGAGCAAAACAGAAACTAGAGATAAGGATTTCTGCAAAACATCTAAGTATCTAAAATAGATGACCCTGCATTTTCCCTGTTCCTGGTTCTTCAGCCTGTCAAGGTCTGAAACTATTCACCCGTCTCGCCATCAGAGAAGCGTTTCCAACTTAAATGAACAAATTCACTCTAGACCTCTCTTTCAATGCTGAATGTCACCTTCCCTCCATCACCTTAAAAATGAGAACACTAGTGAATCATTTACAATATCTAGAGTGTTACTTTAAATACATTAATATAAATTTAAACTGAAAATGAAAACAGATTTCTCGAAATGCAAAAGTCAATGTTATTTTGACTGTTCAGTGCTGTTACTTAAACAGAGATGGTCAACATAGATATTTGGAACAAGCCATATGAGATACCAGAATCTGTCTTGTACTAAGGCAATGTTGACACCGTGCAGACCGAGTCCCATCTTTTGGACACTAAGAGGTAACTGTAAAAAGCAGTTCAGACATCCAGTTTACCAACACATCATCTTACCCATTGTAGATACAAATATTATTTTAAACAGGTGAGACAAGTAACATTCCACAGAAATGATTCACGTACCAAACACACAATAAACTGAGAAAAAAAAAAAAAATTATTCTATGAATGAAATATCTGGGCTCCAGACATCTGTAAACAGTATAAACTAAAGATGAAATTTGAATACATTGTCCAAAGTCACTGATATGTAAACCAAAGTTATGAAGAATCCTGCAGTTCACTGCATGTTTGTCTAATAATTCTAATCTTAAACAAAATGTAAAATGTTCAGGAAAAAAAAAAAAATCTGCATTTCTGACAGACTTAATATTCAGTTTCCAGAACAATTAAGTTAATATCTAACCTACATATGAATCCACATATACGAATAGGTATGTAAATGTATTGCATATAGTCTCTACCTCACTCTTTTAACTCTATCTATTTACAGGGAGTCCAAAGATTGTGCCATAAAAATAGATGCACGAGTGAAAATCTTTTGCTACGAAATATTTTGTTTCATAGTATATTGAAATCAAACATGTTTATTCTGGCTTAAACTGTTCTTTGTTTGTTTGTTTGTTTAAAAACTGAGAAGTCACTTTCAAAGCAAACATTTTTAATCCAGAATTATTCAGAAGTAATGAGAAAATATTATTTCAGTATTTTTAATGACTTTTTATTTCCAAGTTAATTGAGAGGAAAGGAAGAGGTATGTTTATTTTCTTATAAACTTTAGCATCTGCAAAAATAAAGTACACAACTTTAGGTAGCAAAAATGGTTCCGATGACACTTAGGTGATAACAGGTCTGAACTGGCTATTTCAGGATACATTTTTGTACTACACATATGAGATCCACCTAAATGTGTTTTGTTTCTGTAATTTAAACAGCCGCATTTGTAATAGGAACACATGTAAATGGGCAATATGGGCCTATGGCCACATGTTTACGGATTTAGAGTATCTGTATTTAAAACAATTGATGTGACTTCACATTATTGTATCTGAGAGCAAATTAGACTAATTCATTGCTACTGGCCTGCTCACTGAATATTTGGTTGACCTGTTAGAAATGGCTTTAAAATATTATGAGTCATGATGGCTTTTTCTTAATAACCACTTCAGTTCACTTTACGTGCGTGGACAAGGTTTTTTTTTAAATGAGATTTTATCTACAACTTACTATAGGATGAACCCTACCCCATCTACAAACTCCTGTCTCTGGTGTTAGTTGCAGTTGATGGAATGAGGTTCTGTACAGCACATTCACAACAGAATTTGATGTGTTGCATTCTGTTAGAAATTATCACACAGGAATTATCACACTATCAGCATAATAGCACCAGGATCTTACTGAGTCCATTTTTTATGAACAATTATCGAGAGTGTTAATTGTACCATTTAAAGCACCCATGGTTCATACCTGCATTTCTGCTTAGTGCGGAAAGTGTTAAAGTCCATCAGTTGTAAATTATTAAAGCTGTACAGTACCATACGTCATAACAATCTTGGAAGTTCAAGGAGCTGTCTCAAAGTAACCAAACAAAGCAGAATTCATCTCAGCTCTTGCTAGAAAATTACATCTGTGAAACATCTGATTCAGTGCTTATCTTCGAGTAGTCAAGTATGACAGAAATCATTGTACATTTTCTAATGTTTTAAAACTTAGTCAAGATAGAGCTCATGGTTAAATGAAGAGATTACATGGAAGAAATGTGAAGGCAGAGGCTTCTTAACCCATGTACTCAAGGGGAGAAAGAAGTAGCCACCATGTATCACTGTTTGAAGCAGGACAGGTTTCTCAGACACAGGAAATATGGAAGGCAGTCACAATTTAGCAATTTCCTGGTGCCTTTCATCTAAACACCACATAATACTAAATAAACATTAATGAATTAGGCTGCTTAGCATATCTACAAAGTAAGTACAGCACAGAAGAAATATGCTTATATTTTGGCAAGTGCCCTAAAGTTGCTGATCATAAAATGACCCAGAGCATTAGTTACAAAGCATCAAGGAAAAAAATCCATATACTTTCATAGTCTGCGAGGTGCTTTGTGAGAAGCTGGGGGGAAAAACACTCTCAGGATATTGCTAGTTGAGTGGTTTAAAATTTATATGGCTTCTTGATGAAAAGAAAAAGGCGAATTTTAAGAGGAATGTTCATGAAAAAAAATAAGTTATTTTAAAATCAACTCTCTTCTTTATATTGTTATTCGTTGGTAAAATGTCCGTTTGTCTACTCTTGTAAGCCTTGGAAAGGAGGGAAAATTACCAATGTGCAATGATTTTATGTGGATACCTTCACATTGATGAAGTGTGTTTCATTTCATAATTTTTTTTGTAGAATTCTCTCAATTTCTTTAGTAAATAAATAAAAGAGTTGTCTGCAAGTGTGCGTCCTCTAGTAGAGCACGTCTTCTTCCAGCATCCTCCAAGTCAGTATTTGAAAACTTTCTGAAAAATTTTCTCAGCTCATCACAGTTACGTATTTTCATAATTCTATTAAAAAATAGCAATAATTAATAACTGAACTCAGAATGTAACAGCCCTTTCATTTCAAAATATAGACCTGAAGCTTTAAGGATTGTTTTTCTTCCAATGCAGCCAATGTGTGAGACTAAAGCATTTCTTTAAAAAACTGCAAACTGTAGAAAAATATCAGCGATAAAACAGTATTAGAAGCATTTATCATCAGAGCACCAAATTCTTGGTTGTGTTACCTTGATTCAACTATATAAAACAAGAGAACAACCTTTTTCCAGATTGCACTGATAAGGTCTGTTGATGTGTCTTGGCAGGAAAATAAAAAATTACCTTTGCAAACCACTGAAGCAAGTTTTCTCATTCTGTTTCTTTGCTACTCCAGACCACATGTTCCTGGTTTTAAAATAATTAAGTCATTAATAACAGGATTAAAACTAAATAGAACTGTATGTGTACTATCTTATTGTATACTGATCATCTTGGTTTTTCAAAGGTCTTTGGCTCACATTTATACAAAGCTTTCTTCCATATTTGTGCACAGCAGAAAGGAATCCACAAGTCTGGGCTTCACTAACTGCTGAAAATCTGAATCTTCAAGTCCATCAGGACTCATAACTGCTAGTCTCCGTAAGGCTGCCTGGAAAAACAAAGCAACACAATTGTAATGCTGTTAAGGTTTGACAAAGTCTTTGTTGCAGGAATCCATTATAACTCTCTCTTAATATCCAAGACTCAACACTGAACTGTGCAGTTCTACAGACTCTCCTACCTGGCTAATGTCTCTTTACTGCCTTTACCTGTCAGATGAATCTCCCCTCAAATGCAGCTGTTAAATGACGGTTCTTTTGGGGTATGTTACTCTTAGAGTCCTCAGGAACAGTGTGGTGTGAAGGAACATAGAGGTGAGAGTCTCACTTTGATTGTAAAACTCTCTCTGATCTGCTGCATGTCTCACACTGCCTTTTTGCATCTCAACTCTCCTCTTAGCTTTTGTTTATGTAAGCCATCTGATTCAGAGACATCTGCTACTGGAGTTTTATGCAATGTCCAGAACAAAAATCTTTTAGGTACTAGAGTAGTAGAAAAAAATCCTAAATTTCAAACCATTTGGGAACAAATAAAACTGCCAATTCTGATGGTGAGGCTGTACAATACAAATTGCATTGATGTTACTAGTCTCTTCATAAACTCATCCCTTCTAAGAAGTAACTTGCTTTTCTCACTGGAGAAAAATACACAACCATTACATACCCTCTAGCAACCTCAAATGACAAATGCAACTGGAAAGCAGACTGGCTTTCCTCAAGAACACACTCTGTCTTCTATTAGTAAGGTCTGCTAATCATGATCAGCTTATCTCTCTACTTCTTGTCAATGTAGCACTAACACAAGAGTTAATTGCCTGTTTCAAAATATAAAAAAAAGCAAACAACCAAGCTAAATACCAAACAGTTCAAGTCCTCACACTTTACTGACAATACCTATCAGCGCCTGAAGCAGCTTATGTCTCAAGGACAATATATTTGCCACATATTTATTAGAAAGTGTCATCAGGCAGTTACTAAAATATCAGGAGAAGAACTGCTGAGACAAACAGTCTCAAGAAATAAGCATGAATTCAAGGAATGTGCAGCAACAACTGCAATGAGACAGAAAAACCACAGTCTGGTTTGCTGCCATCGCTCTGTGTCCTCTGCTCTAGCCATACAAGATGAAAAAGCCTTCTCAACATGTATGAAGGATGACCACAGTGTTTCTTATGCTCACATTCATAATCTCTTCGTCCTGAGTGAATCCTGCTTAAACAAACAAAACTTCTCATGTGCTGGAATAACTACGTTTTACATTTAAAATAACATTAATACTAAAAAGCATCATAAAATAATGTTCTACAGTCTTCATTTATCAAAATCTCCTAACCCTGGATCATCCATGTCCTGAAAGCACTTTCCTCTCACAGAATCCTAGGTGAAATTACTCAATTCGAAGGGCTGGCTGGGGTTCACAGACCATGCACGGCCAGCAGCTGAGATCTTTCTCCTAAGCAGAAAAAAATGTTAACCTTCTGTTGGCCACTCCTTGGCTTGACACTATATTGTCTTGGAGACTCAAATAGAGAAAAATGGTTTGTAGTGTCTTTGGCCACCTTAAATAAGTATTTCTATACTTATGTGTGTGTGTGCAGATAAACGGCTGCTACTCCTGTGATTCAAGGCTCGTTTCAGCAAATATAGCATCATCAGAGAATGGGATTTAAGAATTACTGAAACCTTAAATTCTGAAGTGTTCCAGTGAAATTTTTTAGTGCTTAGTAATGAAGATAAAGCCATTTTTCCTTTTGTGCTTAAATTTTCAATCAGAGGATAAATAAGTGACACTGTAAAGGATTATGCTTAAGGGGAAAAGCAGGAGATTCAGAGATGAATCTAAACCATTTCTGCAATGCTTATGCATTTTGAAATCTAAAGGGCTGGGTTTTTTCTGCATTTTTTCAGGATAAATATGAGAGAGAGATTAAAATGTACCCACCAAACATGCCACTAAAACAGAATCGCTGTTATTTCTTTCTGTTGGTGATCTGCAGAGTTTAATTAGGCGAGGTATACCTGCATGCACAAGAGTATCAGGAGAAATCATTTAGAAAAACAAACTCCTTGATTTTTTTTTTCCAGCTGTTCTATATTTATGTAGATATGATCTCTAATGCAAAGATCATATGCAAATACTTATGAGACTGTCTATGGAGCTATGCAGTTCAGAGCAGTCATAATTAATAATTGGAAAATATAAACAAACAAATGCATTGGTTTTACCCACTATTGCTGTTTCAGAGTGGAAATTGTGACCTCCATATCTTCCCTATCAGTCCTCCCACATACCCTTAAAAAAACATGTTCCTTCGTGTTTGATTCATCACATCTACAACTGCAGAGGTTCAAGTGTTCTGTCCGCTGACAGATCCTGCACAAGGGTATAAATAAAGGAATGGAGGAGGCTGCCCTGTCATTTGGTACAGGCTGCCCCAGCTATGTGCTGAGTGCATGTGCACCTCAGGTTCCTCTGGGAAATGAGCCAGAGCTTCATTTAGCACAGCCTCCTCAGTCGCTCTCTGGACAGACTGTATAGGGAACCTATTCCGTAAATGGGAGGCCAAAAATTAAAAAGAGCATCTCCATGACTGGCAGCTTCTCCCTTTTTTTCAGTCTGCCATTAAACTAGTGATACATACTTACAGCTGAGTTTTACAGCTGCATCTGCCACTTCAGGATCTCGGCTGAGTCGCGCCAGTGTAACTGCAGATTTCTGTTGGACTCGCTCACAGGCAGCAACTTCTGCTGAATTTCCTGAAGATGGTCTTTCAAAGAGCATTTCCATTAAAAGTTGAATACCTAGAAGGATGTAAGAGCCATTGCTATCCTCTCTCCAACAAAAATCTCAGTCAAAAAAAAGCAAAAGGAAAGAGCAAGCGAAGAAAATATGGACCAATCACTGCTCAAATAAAGCATGAAGAGTGTATAAATGTGAACTGCAATTTGGCCATCAGCATTCAGCCACATCTGATCTGTGCATGTTTGTCTTCGCTAGGAAGCTACAGAAATTTTGGAAATAGAAAATGCACTAACTATTCCCCCCACCAATTTCTTAACTCCTCTACAAGTTGGTACTTTAGATTTCACAGATTTATCTGTCAAACTAAATGCAATTCTTTATTTGCTTCTAAAGTAACCTGAAAGTAAACACTAACCTAAAAACCTGTAGTGACATATTTCAGGTCTCTATATGAGATTTTGCTTTGTATTAAAGGAAAGTAAAACTTTTTTTTTTTTCAGTTTATGTATTTTTAAGCAAGTCTTAAGTTCCCATCTCAAACTCTTTAAGGGTTGGAGAATGGAGAATCCTTTAATAAGGGAAATTATTAAATTCTGCCTCTCGCATTTTACTGTGCAATTAACTCTTCACTTCAGAAGAGACAGTGTCATCCTTGTCAAAATGGTTTCATTAACTTATTGTTGCCTGTAGGAATTGATTTTCTTGTTGTAACAGATAAGACTGTACTGTTTTCTATTTTCTAGTTTATTTTAAATGTAAGGACAATTATGTGCTATTAGATTCCATATGCTATTAGACCTTCAGATTACTTCAGGTAGCATCAGAGAATTTTAACTCTTAGAACATCTGCATTAATAATTAAGAGAATTAGCCTCAGAATCATGCAGCTAGATAATACTCAGTTGACATACAAAAAAAAAGTCAAAGTTGAGAAGAACATGTATCTAAACTCTCCAATATTCAAAGACTCTTTTCAGTTTGTGAATCTGGCTTCTGATCAGCATCTGTTTATTACAACATATAAAAGCTAAAAGTCTTCATACACAAGATGAGTGTCAACCCTTCCTGGAAACCTGGGCGCTAACAGTTCTGTGTGAACTTTCATTATGGAGTGTACACAAACTTGACTTCATCACATTTTGCTTGACAATCCACATGAATGTTTCCACCTCCTGTACCATCCAGTGTGACTCAGGACTAGTTGGCATAGCTGTTGGTATAATTTCATGAACTTCAATCAAGTTTCTGCCGTAGTAGTTAATGAAATACAATCAAACAGCTATCCCAAACAACAAAATAAGTTTTGATGTGGTTAAGGAAATAGATAGCCCAACTACATAACCAATCTGTTAATCATAAAGGACTGCAAAAGCTTCTAGTGCATATCTGGATTGTGAGCGCTAACAGAAAATCAGAAAATGACAGCACAAGTCAAACAGACAAGTCACCAGTAGGGTGTTCTCTAATCTTCGTAAGACCCTGGGAAATGTCAGAGTCTTACCAAGAGTTTCTAGAAAAGACTCTGGGTAAGGAGGTCTGATGTGACTGCACCAAGAGGTCCAGGACCACCTCTCCAACCTCTAGGAACACAGGGAGCTTGGACCAGGAGCATGGCAAGAACCGCCCACAGACTTGACCAACCTCTCTCTGTGACTGCCCTATCCCTCCCGTGCAACAGGGAGACTGTTGCAGGTGGCTGGGCCGCGGCCAGGCCCAGCCTTGGCCTGCGAGAACTCTGTCCTTGAAGCGATGGAAGTAAACAAGTTTGAGGAATTCGCCGGCTGAGACAAGAATGTGGTTTGCAAGATAACCACTGCCTATGAGAATAGAGAAAATAGCGCGTGAACAGGGGAGCTGAGCTAATAGCAGGAGAGGAAGTGGCACGTGAACTGATAACGAGGGTATAAAAGCTTGAGCTGTAATAAATAAAGTGGCTTCTGCTTATAACTCATATTTAGTGATTGGAGTCCATTTCCTCCTCCCGCAGGAGACCATATAAGAAAACATCATGCTAACCTTCCTTGTTCACCTCCTTCACTGCACTGTCTTCTGCATGGGACAGGAAAGTCAGGTAATTTGTGAAATGACATATATCTGTGATTAAATTGCTTCAGTATTCAGATCCATTCGACCTCTGCATTGTCATTTGGTCTCAAACTACACCACCTATCCACCTTAGCAGGGACATCAAACGCGCACTACCTCTGCGCACACATGGATCACATCAAGCAAATTGGTTGTGTCTGATCCTTGCCAGTCATATTTGTGTTCACAGAGCTCAGATTTTCCAGTGAAATGCAAGAAACATCTAAATCCAATATTACATAGGAATTGGCCAATTCTATTTCAAGACTCGCTTCCATGTAGATCAAATCAGCGATATCTGAGATTCAAATGGATCCAAACTCAACTAATTCCTATCCAAACCTTAAAGTGTGGAAGGGATATTCCTAGAACAGAAAAAAAAAAAAAAAAAAAAAACAAAAAACA
>VWZK01017241.1:17939-46921 GCA_013396935.1 Baryphthengus martii
AAAAAAAAAAAAAAAGCCAATATATGTGAAGCTTCACTGTTATATACTATCTGCCTCAAAAGAAAAACCCAAAACAACAAATCAATCAACCAACCAACCAACAAGCATCTGTCTTACTATATTGCTTGGCCATGAATTTGCTGGTTGATGTATTAATAAGGCAGTTATCTTCCTACATCCTTATCCACAGAAATATTAACTAGGACTTCTCAGACTTCTGTTGGACCTATAACACCTAGGGCTTTTTCAACATAATGAATGGTATTTCAGCATAATATGGTATTTAAAGAAGAGCGGGAGAAAATGGCAACTGCTGTGTATTAACAAAAACATAGTACTCCAAAATATATAATACTTCTGAATACCTTTGGAGAACGTGACACAAAATGCAGTCATGCATGGTTCAGTATCAGATGTCTTTCAAAGTGTAAGAATTGGCACCTTATACAATGTAATTACCAGAATAAAAGTTGTTGAAACACTTCACACTACCTTGCTTTGCATCTCTGAGTAAGTCACACACACAGAACTTCAGCAATACAGTCATACAAGCAAAGTTTTCTGAAGCAGTGGTAAATTATTTCCGTTATATGGAACCATCCCGAGGACTCGTTTTGCACTCTGCAGCAGTGTGCAGTATCCAGAAGAGGGGAAGCAAAATGAAGTATTGCTAGTGAAGTTTTTCTCCTTTCCCTTGTAACCACTACTTTCCTATCTATGCACATTCTCCACAAACAAATACAGAATATAATTCAGCTAAAATACATACCATTTCCTTGAATGATTTCTGAAGCACACTGGTCCAAGACAGACATGTTTGCCAATATTGTTACCACCTGTTATTATAAAGAGAAGGAAATATGAGATATAGTCCTAGAATTCAGTAATATTATGTAGCACTGTGGTTTATAAAATTAGTATGTCAGAAGTATGGCAAACTCAATAAAATCAAAAAGCATTCTTGTAGTTGAACAGTTTATTTCCACCTTTGTGGTTTCTCAGTGGATGTAGATTCTAACATACTAATAGATACGTGCTAACTGAAATCCAGACAACAAGAAAAGTAAACCTTCTTTTTTCTCATGCTCCTATACTCATGAATAAAAGTCTGTCATATAGAGCTCTTATCTATGCAGCAGATTTGTTCAGTGGTCAAATTGGTAGAAAGAGGAAGATAAACATCTATAAAACAATCAACTGAAAAAAAAACCTGGAGTCCTACAAAGAATTCAGCCAGGAGCTGCCTGCCCTCAGGAGCTAATCCTGTCATCACACTCTGGTCAGGCAGAACTCACAATGAAGGTTAAGAAGCAGCGTATAGCAAACATTCAGTAGCGCTGTTATTGCTCCCTTTCTGCTTCAGGGTTCAGCTGAAATGTTGAAAAATGCTCACAACAGATTTGGAGTTTTGAGCTTTGATTCAAGGGAGTATTTAAGGAATAATTTTCAGTTTTATTGAAGCCGTAAATTGTGTGCATGTCAAAGCAATGTCCCAAAATGAGATGGGTTATAAATCCATTTATACCTTTCCTGAGATAAGCCCTAGATTAGGTTTTATATCAACAGAAGCACGCTTTGAGATCCTGACTTACAGAATTTCTTATTGAAAATAGCACTATTTCAAGATTGGGTGTAACTCAGCTTGCTTAAAGTGGTATAGCAAGCCATGGACAGAAACTGGATCATGTAGAGCTGTCGGTTTTCAGACACTCATTCCCTTTTATTGATATTATATACTTTCTCTCAGACATCCTACAAGGTATTCTTTTTTATTTTATCATTCAAATAACTTGCTTTCTGCATGTAAACATATCTCAATATTAACAACATGTGAGAGACCGAATAATAAATGTTACAGATTATTAGAATACAAAATAGAAACAATATTCTTTCTTATAAGGTTTTTATTTTCTCTGTTCTAGCTGAGAAAAACTGATCGGCCTCAAAAATAGCAATCGATTTGAGAACTGCTTAGCAGCTTTTTAACGGTATAGCATCAGTTTACAAACAAGCAAACTTCTTAAATGTAAGTAGTCATGAGATCAAATCACCATTCTGGTCTCACTTTGCCATTTTAATAACAAGGATGACTCATTTTCGGTGCTGTGACATAAAGGTCTTCCACTTTTGAAGGTAGTGTTAACAGTGTCATCTCTCTGAATAAATATACTTACTTAGGATGCAAATGAGTTGCTGAAACTCTATAGAGTGACAGGTAGAAATATAGTAACTCGGTATATGTCTATGTATTTATTCCGTATTAATTATTAACTGTGTTTCAGGCACAGTGTATATGTTTTTTCATTCTAAATTATATCCTGTTAATGAAAATTGCTTCCTCAGTGCAGAATCTGTACCCCATGTGGTTCTCTAAGGCACAGATGAAGAATTCAATTAACCGCAATTTGAATACATGCCAATTATTCCACTGCTTCAAGTTATTTTGTCTAATAAGTATTTTCATACATAAAAATATTTTGTGTGTATCTTTTGACACCAAAAATTATTTGAGGTTATATCTATGCTTCCTTTGCATTGATTATGCGCCCCCTGTATTTTGCATTGTATTTATGAACTAGCCTAACGGGTTTATGTGTAACCTTCTTCAGAGGTGTTTATAAGATACCCTTATCATCAATAACGACCAAGTTCTCCCTATATTATCTTTTACAATCTTAGTAGAACTCAACAGGCAGTTAAACTATAGATTAGCTCAGTCCATACAGACAGATTTTTCTTTCCCCCCAAAAGTCCCATTTTCTTCTGACGTAAACATGTAACTTGAAATAGCATAATGTAAATACACAACAGACAAGATGAATAAACAGCTGTCTTTAAATGCTATATTTCCCCTATACTTGCCTATTTTAAAGTTCAGTGTACATGCAGCTAACATGAAAATTTCCTCAATAATACAGACCAAAGTTCAATGAAATTTAATACTAAAGATGAACTCTTTAAAGGATGACACAAACTTAAATGTAGACTCAATTTGCTTTGAAAAGGAACACTTCCATGAGCACTGGTATTAATAAAGTCTCATTTCTTTTGGATTTAGATTTGGTCAAAAGCTATAACAAGAACTTTTCCAGTGGCATCTCTCCCACTCTAGATTTTTATTCTTTTTTTGTCTGATGATACATAGGCTTATGTCACAGTCTTTATCTTAGCCTCTCTTTTACCATTGTCTGGCTCCAAGTTTCATAAAGTCTTAGACCGTCTTTCAGAAATAACTGTGAACAATAAGAGTTTAGATGTTGTTGTGAGACATGAAGCACACAACCAGATATAGATAAAAGTGGCTACCTAAGCCTCATTACCACTGGGAAAACAGATGAACATTACTGGAAAAAAAATAGATACCACAACCTCTTTCAAAACTGAAATAATTTTGAAATATAAAGACTTAAAAATATTTAATATTGAATCCCTACTGTTCAACTGCAACATTTATTATCAATTTCATTAATTGTTTAAGACATATTTTGTAAAAGTTTACACTCCAAGATAAAGAAGGACTGGCACCTGAAACAATTTATGACCCTTGCAATTTTTCTGGATTCCTAAGCCACACGATGAACCTGTAGTCAGTTCAAAGTATAAAGAAGTCTCTGCTGAAGCCACCCGCAAATTTCAGCACCCTAGTGATATGATGGTGTGTGGGATCTGCAGATGTGCCATTAAGACTGTCAGAGATTTTCCAGAGTGAAAAAAAGAAGTTGCTTCATTGTATATAGAATTTATTAATGAAACATCTGATCTCACATTCTGTTGCCAAATCTAATGCAGGATTATAGTGGACTACCTTAGAAAACATATGCTGTAAGAACTGATCCTACCCAGCATAATTCCCTGCCTGTATGTCTGCTAGGCAGGTTGTTCTGAAGCTAGATCTTGATCCATGCATCTCCAATATCTGTATTCTAGCAGAGCTCTCCAATAAAACAACCCAGGCTGGTCCACACTCTGGTCTCTGTTATCCAGATCCATCAAAAATTGCAAGTGCTCCTCTACAGCAGGACTCTCTCTGATAAACCCGGTGGCTACACCTTTCTCTGTGGGAATTTGCAGCCCTAAAACCACTGTAAACCACAGAAAAATAGACTTGATCAGCAAATAATGAACTAATACGTTTGTTTGCCACTAGGTGAAAGCTGAATTATTTAAGTCAGTGTCACATGATTTACACTAATAAAAATAAGCATAGGAACAGGCCTCTGGGGTTTACGCCTGCACTCACCACCTACCTGATAATATGTGCTATGCACCTAAATCACCTGGTAGTGAGACACAGTAAAATACAAAATACCAGGGAGAGAATTCTTAAACCACCTCATGTTTTAACACCTTCTGAAGAGGTACCAACTTATGAAAATATTAACATACAGATAGTTCCACTGGGACTAATAAGATTTTTCACAAGACTAAGCAACTAAGTAGTTAATTTTCAGAGCTTAAAAAACCACACTGAAAACCAAGAAGCTTTGAAAGTTCACGTTTAAATGATTTGTTGGTGAACTAAATATGCAGGGATATTTGTGGGGGAGGGCGGTCCCCTTTAGCTCCATGGAAAAAATCCCTGTTTAAGAAATAAGCTTAAAAATAATAGAGGTATTTTATACTTTTCAAATGTCAGTACCGCATCATGTTGCTAGTCTTGCAGTTGCCCTGGAAATAAATCTAAAAAACTAACTGAATATCTCTATTTCTATAGGCAAAATAAGTAAACAGGTAGTAAATACAGATACCTCTGTGTAGTGACAGTATCATCCATTATTATAAAATCGGCAGTGTTGATCTTGTTGGTTACTCTAGTGAATAAAATCTATTTTCACAGAATCACAGAATGTTAGGGGCTGGGAGGGACCTCGAAAGACCACGTCCAACCCCCCTGCCAGAGCAGGACCCTAGAGTAGATCATGCAGGAACACGTCCAGGCAGGTTTTGAATGTCTCCAGAGAAAGAGACTCCACAACCTCTCTGGGCAGCCTGCTCCAGTGCTCTGTCACCCTCACTGTGAAAAAGTGTTTTCTTGTGTTTAAAAATAATCATCTCTCAGACTTCCTTCACGGTGTTACACAGCTTCTTAGATTTTGGAACTGACTCAATCAAACAAAGACACCTAAGACATCTGGTCTCCCTAGAGCAGAGCGCAATTTGGACTAAGCCAACGCGCAGTGCTTGTCTAGCTAGTCTATTGGAATCAGGGTTTGAGTAGGTGGGAGGAAACAGTTATTCCCATTTCAGAGAGGGCAGAAAGTGTAGGGAACTAGTTCAACTACCAATAACCCAAGCAGAGTGGTCAGGAAGTCATTTCTGGTGCCTTTCTAGAAGGTAACAGTTCTATACTTGAAGAAGAAAAAGAAAAAAAAGGAAGTAGAATATGTAGAAACACTGGGTCACCTGCTCAGAACCAAGATTGAAATCACAACTTTCACCTAGACAGTGATTCTGTTTTGAAAAAGAAAATCAGTGGCAAAACTCAGAGGCTGTATGAAATGTGCTATCTCATTTCCTCAAGGACTGAAGATAAAAAGACAACGAACACACACATAACCATCTCTGACTTGCAGCTTTATGCCTGGTACAGCCTGCAGCAAAGTCTATGCTTATAGTTTCTGCAGTAAACAGCCCAACACCAGCCTGATTGTACTGTGAACCTACAGGCAAGGGCAGAAAAGAAAAACTGCAATGAATTGTGCTGACGTGGCGTGTTTCCTCTAGAGACACTTTACACTAAGTAACTGCAGTGTCTGCCCAACTTTACAGATGATTAAACGAAAATATAGAGAAGTTAAATGGCTTCTTCAAAGTCAGAGCAGCAGCAATATTAGGAATTGATCCCAGGAATAAAAACCTTACCACACTAAGATAGCAAAGAAAAGCAGAGTTCTTCAACTGTGCTGAGATTTTGCTCACCTAACTGAACTTCTTGCTTTACTAGTTGGAGCACATTTTCTTACCCTGCATCAAATCTAAATGTGAAAGGCAGAATTATAACTAAATAGGCATTCTGTCTCAAAAAAATTTAGTGTTCAAGAGAGAGTCAGTGTTGGACCCCTGAAATGTAATTACCCATCACATTGACCACATGATACAGTCAATATTGTTACTTATCTTCTTATATTGTTCAAATGTATATGCAAAGACAGAGATGACCAGTTAAAAAGTAAAAAAAAAAAAGGACATCAGGGAAGCAATTACAATCTTACACAAAACACTAATTAGGATATCAATGATATAATGGTATGGATAAGGTTCAGATACAGTCATGTGACTTTGCATCTAATTTTCATTTTTGTATCTATTACTGGCAGTCTTGTTTCTTGTTTAGTTTACCAGCCACAGTTCACAGAGCTTTGAGAGGGAAAGCAATTCTAACCACACATTATACTAACCTTAGAGATGGATTTTAACAAAGACCTGTGCAAGAAAAATGTGCAGGTACCCTTTTATGACCTAATTGGCTTTCTGTAAAGGCTTTGTGTTGCATTTTTACCCACAGTATGTAAATCTCCAAAGGCGTGTTGAACTGCAGAAGGGATATGTAAGCAGAGGCAGACCATCAAGCTTTGCTCCTGACCCTGTCACTGGCTGCTTGTGTAACATATAATCATAGAATGACTTTAATTAGAAGGGACCTTAAAGATCATGTAGTTTCAAACCCCCTGCCATGGGCAGGGACACCTTCCACTTGACCAGGTTGCTCAGAGCCTCATCCAGCCTCATCTTAAACACTTCCAGGGATGAGGCATCCACAACTTCTCTGGGCAACCCCTTCCGGTGTCTCACCACCCTCAGAGTAGAGAACTTCTTCCTAATGTCTAGACCACAGGCACTTCTTCTGTGGAAATACCAGCTGATGGCTCAGCAGTGGAAGGGATATTTCTCTTCTGATTCAACTTATTTTGTTCCAAGAAGAGAGCTTTTAAAAGCATAAACGAGTACTCTTCATCAACTGCCTTTCCCCGATCAATAATTTTGTTTAATACTTCTTGTCAGATATAAGAAAGATGGGCACCTAATATGGGCTGCACCGCTCCACTTCTACTTCAAGCTCCCTCTTGAACCCGTACCAGCTGTGGAATAATTACTGGAGGTGGCTTAGAAATTAAACTTATATTAAAGGCAAGGCACTGTTCACAGATGAAAGAAAAGTGTCATGTCAAAGACACTTCCAGAAGCATGACCAGACGGAAGGTGCAGCGTGCTATTAAGTGCATCCATGATATTGGACTTATAGCACTAAATTGAATAAACTGCATTGTTCACATAGCTAGCCGCAAGCACAACTGGAGGGGAGGTGCAGTGCGCCGTTTAGTGCATCTGTGATATTGGATTTATAGCGCCAAACTGGACATCACTCAGAATCTAAGTCTAGATGCCCCTACCGCCTCTGCTATCTGAGGACAAGCTGGAACGGAAGGAGGTTTATTTTCTGCCAAATTACTTCGCCATTTAACTCAACACCGGCTTCCATACATACAGAAAAATTTGAACAGCAATATAAAATCAATGGAGTCAGGAATGCCACAGTCTTCATGACAAGAAATAAAAACAAAAAGCAGTTGGCAAGGAGTAATAAATTCTGCAGTATTCAAGAAACTCAGATTGTGAAGTAGGACTGCAAGTTCATTTCATTCAGGCAGAGATTTTCAAAACAAGTATAAAAGACCTGTTAGTATTCCTCTCATTAAAAACATTGCCCTCAAAATCTTTCACAGAGTATCAGCCAACATGTAAAAAACAAAAGTTTTTTTATGTTTAAGTAAAAACTTGTCTCTGTTCTCCTTTTGACCCTACAGTCTCCCATGTAAGAGAAAAGGAAGGCAGAGGGGAAGGTAACAAGAGGAGCAAATGCCCTAAAAAAAATTGGAAGAGCAGACAAAGGGATGTGGAAGCTAGAGAAATAATAGTATTAAGGGTTTTGAATCTTAAATGAGATGGAAGGTCTCATCTTCAGAGCCTATAGCATCTCACAACCACCAAGAAAACCAGAAAGAATTTAGACGGAAATAAGCAGTCTTTCCAACTTAAAAGTCTTCCTCCACCTCAAACTTTTTTGAAACATTACTCACTGATTTTAGACCTAGATATAACTACTTCAAAATGCATGGGTTCACTGCACATTAATTCTTTGTCTGCCTGAAGATCAGAAGATCAGAAGCTGTTAGACTATACCTCCACAACTTCACAGGTAAAGTGAGAATACTAGCAACACTGAAGAGACAAGTGGGAATGCAGGGAGAAAAATCTTACTATGCATAAACATGCTGTGCACAAACATACATATTTCACCATATTCTATGTAGAGTCTGAGATGGTGGTTACAGTCAAGAAGGTCCTGAATAATAAGAGTTTTGACTAAACCCTTCTTCTGACTCAAATGGAGTGCTTAAACCCCATTAAGACATCTGACTATATATATTACACTGCTGAATTTAGGCATGAACCCTTCTGAAAAGAAATATTGATGCTCCTTTGAAGTTAAAAATACCCTGGTATCCAGAAAATAAGTACCTGCAGCAAGAAAAAGAACATGACATATTCATATCCATTTTGACCGCAAACCAGAGGCTGGAGTTCTCTGGAAATTATTGCTTTATCTGATGACTCTTACACGAAATATTTTGTTATAAAACTAAGCTATCTCAATGTAATACTGCTGGTTACAGAAGCAATACCTAGTTCTATAGAGTGGACAATGACTATCTTGTTTATCATTAAGCCCAGCACTCACGGAAAAATTTTGTACCTGACCTATTCTAACACTGCCCGGGAAATGGAAGAAGTTGGTTTTCACATAGTGCAGGCAGGAAATGTTTGTTATTTACACTCAAAAGCTTTTCAGAAGTCAAAAGACAGAATGCTTTTAGGGGTGCTTGAGCAAGGAAATACTTTCTGCAGGCAACACACAATGCATCTGACTTCCAGCTCCTGAGCGGGATGTCATTTCTTTATACCATCATGGAGGTTGATAACTGAGCACTGCTAGCTGCCCTTCAAAAAGCTGTATAGAAGGACATACTGTGACTTTAAGATGAAATAAAATGGCACAAAATAAAAAAAAAATTACTGTTCCTTTCTTGCTTTTCAGCCATCTTTCTCTCATTTTTGACTTATTTACATGTTTCAGTCTATTTTAGAAATTACAATTTTCTTTAATCAGCAGTAATGCCAAAGTAGCAATGTATTTAGAATACAGGGTAGTTTTCTACAGGATATTTGTGTTACTTGAATTAAAGTTCTGCATGAAAAACAGGACATTTAAATTTAAGGAGTTCTTTTATAACATTTTACAATAAATAGACCATATTTTGTTGTATTGTCTATGAATCTTATTCTTCCTTTGTGTAATTGTTTTAACATTTACTATAGCTTAATTCAAATTCATCCATTTTACTGCTAGGACAACCTGATCAGTTATAATGGACAATAGTTCATAAAAACATATTCCACAGTGGTTGCATATTTGAAAAAAAACAACAACCTCGAATCAAATAATAACTTCCAAACCTACTCAACTTTAAATCTGCATGTCCTTAGGCAGATGTCTACTAGCTGGGACATAATTATGTATAGAGAGAGAGAATGGGAAAGTTAGTAACTGTATTATGCACCTAAAAGGAGTTAAAGTATATATACGTATATCATAATGGCAATTTAGAATACCCTCATAAAATAATTGCACTGTAGTGTGCTTTTCTCTTTGAGTGTGTTTTCCTCATTGCAACAACTAAGCACAGAGCAAATTAAAAAGCAAAATATTCTGTAATGCTGTCGTAATTGGCAGACACCTCAAACACGCAAACACACACTTCAGGAATTTGAAGGAAAGCTTCTCTGATGGCTGTTGTATTACTAAAACTGCTTGACTAGCAACGCTGGCAGCCCTTAAAGACAAGATGAGCAGCACTCAGATTCAACCCGAACGTCCGGTGCTCGGTTACAGAAGACAAGGTAGGATTTTACAGTCCCCTTTGCTGCAGAAATAATGAGGACTCAGCTCAAAAAACTTACAGCAGCACACCACAGGAAACATCACACTTTCTGATCTAGTTTTTCATTCCAAAAAGGAATATAAAGGGTTATTGTGGAAGTAATCTCCTCACTTCTTGGAAGGAAGCCATTCAGTTCTCTGTTCCTTTACCTAACGAGATGTCTTGCAAGCTGCAAAAGGCCTGGAACTAGTCTGTTACCCAATACAGTCATATCTATTTCTTTACGTATTTCTTTAAATGTCTGCCTTCTTCATACAAAGAAGTGGCTTGCTATGCTACCCACAGAGCAAACTAAAAACTCACAGCTGACAGCAAAATTAAGATGAGGGCATAAATAAATAAGGAAATCAAAAATATGAGAGTGCACAGGAGGAATAAAAAAAGACCATGAACAATTGTACGTAAGCATTAATGCTATACAGTCAAGTTGTACACCACAGCTGATGTCCTTGACATTGCCCAAAGAGCAGTATTGTAATTAAGGCTTAACTCCATCTTTTCATAAACACTTCTGAGCTGGAAAACTACTGAGTGCTATTAATACAAGCTAAAGGAGCCCTAGAAACCTGCCAGGAACACCAATAACCAGTTTCTAAGGTCCCTTGTGCCTTGATATTCATGGCCTGGCTCCTGTTGAAAGGCACACGGAGTTCTCTGTGTCAGCGCAGATCCCAATTCTATCGTAAATCGTCTTTTGGCTAGTTCAGAGATGGGAAGGGGGTGGGCTTCTGAGGCTTGGATTATGGACTTTTAGTTATATTCACAATGTCTCATAAACAGAAGTAGGTTAACAGAGCTGACTAGCAACTTCCATGCCTTAGTAATAACTACTGAAACCCTCAAGCATCATACTTTTTACTCTGCTGAGACAAAACTAATCACTGAGATACTGAATAAGCAGTGCCTCTGCAATATACCATTGCATGGCAGTACCTGAGAGGAACAAAAGAATTCCCTCTGGTTTCATCCATGCATGATAATTTGCTGTCTCTTTACTAAAAAAAAAAAGCTGGGGGTGGGGGAAAGGGAAATGCAAAAGTACATCAACAGTATTTGGCAGTAAACTTTACAAACCATCTACCATGCAGTTAGGACTTGATCCAGAGCCCATCGACGTCAATGGGCTGAAGATCAGGTCCTTGTTCAGCTTTTGGAGCTAATTCATTTTTGAATTGACAATTGCATATTTAAGGCTTCGCTATCCATATATATCTCAATTGCCTGTCTCCGTTTAAGGCTCAGGGCTAAATCCACAGAGCAGGATTCCTATCAGCCCTCTCTTCCCCTCCCCCTTCCCTCCCAAGGGAGGATACAAAGGGAAATGAGGAAGGAAGTGCCTCACACTAAATTGGAAGTTAAGACTATGAACAAAATTTAATAAGTGACACAGATAAACAGGGAAAAAGAATATGAAGAGCAGAGGGATATACAAGTATATACAAATCCAGTTCTGGGATGGAGATGGATTGTGCAGAGCACGTGGAGCCAGGCCCAACTGCACTGAGATGCGGTCCCAGCAGCAGCACAGTCCGCGTGAGAAAGAAAAGAGAGAAGAAACCCGAACATCCTGTCCTTTTATAGAGTGTGGCAGGGAAGGGGAGGGAATAGCAGCTGCCCTCTGACCCCTCAGGGTCCTACAGTTACCAGGTGTTTGTCCCCCCCCTCAATTTGTTAACTCTTAAACTACAACATTGCCATGGAGTTCTGTCCAGTCAAGTTTTGAATACCTCCAAAGACAAAGATTCCACAGCCTCCCTGGGACTCTTCATAATGAAAAAAACCAAAATTATAATATCTTAGAAATATGGAACTTCCTTTTTTTTTTTTTTCTTCCAGAATTACATCAAGAGCTGTCAGGTTTCATAATGCTCATAATAAAAAGGAACAGAAGCAGATAAAGAGCCATATACTGAAAGGAAACAAGAATGGAAAACACGAAAGCAACTTATGTTTGACTGCGCCAAAACAGACATAGAGCTGAAACTTGTTGACTTTTACACAAATGTGCTCAGACAGCATCTTGCTGAGAAGCCACTCACCTGATCTCGGGAATATGGAGTATCCACTATGTGTTTGTCTGAACATGCTGCTAGAAGAATCTGTGTTGCGTTTAACTGGAGCAATATTTCACAAGCCATAGTATCAAAGAATGTAATATTGGCAAGAGCTGCTGAAGCCAGCAGAAAAACTTCACCAGACGAGGCTTCTTGGCACAGTCCTACAAATGCAGAAAATAAGTTGGATAAAAGTCAGTCCTTCATTGCAAAAAGCATGGTCAGGTATTTCAAAGTGATATTTAAGCACCTGCAACTTGCATGAATAATCTTAGTATCTCAGACCAAGTTCATAATGATGAAGATAAAAAACCCAACAAAAATAAAATCTTAACTTTGTCAATTATATAATATTAGATAATTGTTTAGGCTGAAAAATATCTTTAAAATCTTCAAGTCCAACTGTTAACCCAGCACTGCCACATCCACCACTAAACTATGTCCCTCAGCACCACATCTACATGGCTTTTAAACCCCTCCAGAGATGGGGACTCCACCCTTACCCTGGGCACCTTGTTCCAGGTTCCTTCATAACCCTTTTGGGGAAGTAGTTTTCCTGATATCCAACCTAAACCTCCCCTGGTGCAACTTGAGGCCTTTTCTGCTTGTCGTATCACTTGTCACTTGGGAGAAGATTCCAACCCTCACCTCACTACAACCACCTTTTCAGGTAGTTGTAGAGAGTGATAAGGTCTCCCTTGAGCCTTCTTTTCTCCAGGCTAAACAACCCCAGCTCCCTCAGCTGCTCCTCATAAGACTTGTTCTCTAGACTCTTCACCAGCTTCATTACCCTTCTTTGGACATGGTCTAAAAATTAAACATATTACAGCAGTTCAATTACTGAGTTATAAATATTACAAGAAGATTGGTGTGTGATTACTGAAATGTCTCTTCCAAAGTTATACGTGTTCTATTTTTAATTTTCATTTCTTCAACAGAGTATATAATACTAAAATGTCTGTGGAAATTAAACAGTGACAATCAGGGAAATGCTCCAATTGCTCATATCTTCTGGATAGGCTGTTCAGATTGTCCGTTGACCGTGGTACACTGTAATTACCTGGACAATGATCTTAAATAAGTGAGGTCAGATGCGTCTAGCAGTCTAGCTACAACAGAGCCAAGCTCAGTATAGGTTAATTCCACCCACTGGATTCAGGGCAGAACTTTCATTATTTGTTGCTGGACAGTCTGGTTATCAGGAAAATTTGTTTCCATGATTTTCTGCAGCACTAGTTCTGTTTGGGCATATCAACAAACGTCTAAATGTCTCTCAGATCATTCCTAGCCACTGCAGAATCCTCAAGCCCTGGCACTATGATACTCTTTTCTTGTTCTGCTTAAAAGCAACCCCAAACAATCAGACAAAAACAACCAAACCCAAAACTCCAAAAACAACCAACAAAAAAAAAACACAAAAAAACAACATGCATGAAAATTGAAGTGCTGTAGTTTGACTGTTAGTTTCACTGTAATAATTGGGCTCATTAGACAAATATCAAGATGTGTTTGTGTGTTATACATGAGAAACCAAACTAGTTAACCCAAACTGTACTTTCTTACATGAAATTCTGGGAAAATGAATATCCCAATCAGAGAGGAGAACCCTTGACTGAAAGCTTCTGGTATTTGAGAAGGTTGGAGCACAGTGCCAGAAATATGAGATTCCTCTCTTTGTAAAGGAATGAGAAATATAGTCTTATTTTTTTGAAATGTCCTCGCTGACCCAGGCTAAGGAAAAGCTTGCTGATACCTTTGCCTCATTTTACTGTGGACAAGAGGCCTAGACAAGAAAGACAGGTCTTATATTTTCTTGAAACAGTGCGCATAGGTTATACTACACTGTATTTTGCCTCTGAAGTATCATACAAATGTAGATTCAGGTGCAGTGGTGAGCTTGAGTTCCAGAAAGTTCAGAAAATAGAATAGGCATAAAAGTTAGCA
Organism: Baryphthengus martii; assembly: GCA_013396935.1. NCBI lineage: Eukaryota > Metazoa > Chordata > Aves > Coraciiformes > Momotidae > Baryphthengus > Baryphthengus martii. The sequence continues at coordinate 31,939 of VWZK01017241.1, forward strand.
ACTATTAGAAACTATTCTTCTACAGACAAACATGGGATGAGGCTATTTTCCTGAGTCATTCCTGTGGTTCTTACAGTAGAATTTCACACAGATATTATTTTGACAAAAATGCATAAATTCTATTCAAATATGGCCTGGAGTAAAAAATATTATGTAATTGCAGAATGCTCTGATTCAAAATTTAAAAATGACTGAGTTCTGTCTTTATTGAAAGGTGAAAGAATGGCAAACTTTATATAATGAAAGAGAGTCCCACCCCAACCTGTTATTTTAACTGAGAGGACTTAGAAGTCCACAAAGAACTTACTGACAAGTGCTGTTACAATTTCTTCCATATTTTCCAGAAAGCTGCTGAGATGCTGAGTGAACGTGAGATGTGGAGATGTGATCTGTGCAATTACTGCCGCTGCTTCTGCATGAGTAGCTTCAGAATGGCTGTTATCAGTAAGAATGTCAGCCAGGCACAGTATCCCATCAACCTGTGGAAAAACAATAGGTATAGGCTGGAAATACTTTTACAACCAAAGATGGCTTTACAGTTCTCTTTTCTTGGCCATGGCTAAATTATTCAGTTTATTTTCAAAAATGATTTGAATTTGGTGGCATTTATGACATAAGAAGCTTCAATATAACAAACATAAATAAATTCAGCATAAAAGATTACTGACCAGCAAAAAGTCTTGCATTTCCTTCTCCCCTACTATTTCTGCCAAGTTGATTTTGGTCAAAAAAATAAGTCTTTTCTGAAAGATCACTCAAGTTAAACACTAATTCAAAAATAAGCTCTGATAAGCAAATGCTAACTATTTCTATGCCACAGCCTCTATTAAGCTTGTGTGACTGAATGGATAGATGCAGGCAGAGCAGTAGATGTTGCCTACCTTGACTTCAGCAAGGCTTTTGACATTGTCTCCCATAACATCCTCATGGGTAAGCTCAGGAAGTGCAGGTTAGAAGAGAGGACTGTGACATGAATTGAGAACTGGCTGAACAACAGAGCTCAGAGGGTTGTGATCAGTGGCACAGAGTCCTGTTGGAGACCTGTAGCCAGTGGTGCTCCTCAGGGGTCACTACTGGGTCCTGTCTTATTCAACACCTTCATCAGTGACCTGGATTAAGGGATGGAGTGTACCCTCAGCAAGTTCACTGATGATACAAAACTGGGAGAGTTGGTTGATACACCAGAAGGCTGTGCTGCCTTTCAGTGAGATCTGGACAGACTGGAGAGCTGGGCAAAGGGGAACCTCATGAAGTTCAACAAGGATAAGTGTAGAGTCCTACACCACCAGGGAGGAATAACACCATGCACCAGTATAGGTTAGGGGTTAACCTGCTGCAAAGCAGCTCCAAGGAGAAGGACCTTGGAATCCTGGTGGACACCAAGTTATCCATGGGACAGCAACGTGCCTTTGTGGCCAAGAAGGCAAATGGTATCCTGGGCTGCATTAAGAGTGTGTCTAGCAGGTCAAGGGAGGTTCTTCTCCCCATCTGCTCTGCCCCAGTGAGACCTCATCTGGAGTATTGTGTCCAGTTCTGGCCTCCCCAGTTCAAGAGGGACAGAGAAATACTGGAGAGAGTCCAACAGAGACTACGAAGGGACTTACGCGTCCCTACAAAGCCAATGCAAGATCAAAAAATGCTGTTAAAGAGAGACCCTGGCCAAGCTGCATCTGATGAGCTTGCACAGCTCTCACATTAAAGCTATGCCTTTTTATCCCTTGCTTAATTAGAAGAGAAAAATGAGTATAATGTGCATAGGTTTATGCTTTTATAGTGTCTGAGGTGTTCTAAACTCATTCCTTACATAGTTTAGGCAGATACATCATATATGCACATCTTACTCTGAGTTATAGGAGACCCATTGGCACAATGAAAGTCTGCAGCAGAGCATAGACAGTGGGATTGCTTAAACTGCAGAAACCAGTCATCTGTTAATAGCCAAACCCAGCAAAGGCAGGTTCTCTGTAGACAAAGGCATAATATGTGAACTTTCAAATTAACAGGACTACGTTTCTCCCGCTGTTTCATGTATTCCTGGCTAATTCATCACATTGTCAAGCAGATAGGTAAATGTGCTTAAAGGAGACAGAGCATGAAGATTTATGTAGTTAATTATGGACATGTTTATGTCTAATTCACATAAATTCACTAATTAAAATCTGTATATGAATAAAACTAATGTAACTGACATTTTACAGATAAAAATAATCAGAGCTTTTACAAATGTCACTGAGTAACTTTAAAAAACTGGCCTTACTTATTTTTTATTTGCAGTTCTGAAAAAGTGTGGGCTCAATTGTCATATATTTTACTTGCATACTCTATAGATAAAAAAAGAGCTATGAAGGCTTAGCATTGAAATATACTTTAACAGTCAAACAAAAACAAACCCATATTTGTGTTGTACACACACAAATATTCTTTCTTAATTCTGTTGTTCAAACTGCACTCTCTGTCTGTTCAAAGCTTCCTCAGAACATGAACGTTAAGTCCTATCCATTATCACCACAGGGTATTTAGCAAGTCTTTTACTCTTTTTTTTTTATTTATTAATACAGAATGTTAAGTTATCTTAATTACTTATCCTGCAATGGACATAAATTAAGCTATTTGATAAGCACTGACAGCTTCCGTATTTTACAAGAAAAGCTCTCAGATTGATGGGGGTAAAAATTACCCTTTGGAAGATCATTCATGGGGATGCACTTTTTAATAGGCAATAGTCTGTATCATTGGAACTCTAATAACATAGATAAACACAAAAGAAATTATACCTCTATTTTTCCTCAGATTACAAATGGGATTTAGAATAGAAGTTCAAATACTGGCAAGAAGAGGAAGAATAAATTTTCAATATTAAACTTTTTCTTGACAACCTTTCAACATTAATCTACCCACAGCAAAATATTTCCTCCTAGTTGTGGCAGAATTCTACAGCTTGAAACAGCAGATTCACATAATTCTCTTGGCTTCAAGATATATTAATAGATCTCAGTGTCAAGAATTAATATATGTCCTCACAAGAAGATTTAGTAGCCAAAGTGTGCTAGACAATATCATATGCAAAACCCCTCAGCTTTGTCACCTTGAAACCTCCCCAGATCACACCTTGTCTGAGGTCCAAAGGATGTTAATAACAACAGTCAGTGTAAAAAGTTAAATATATTCCAAGGTATTCAAAAATACTTCAACAAGAAACTTCTTCTAAGATCTGATAGCAGAATACAGCACTCTTCATCTCTAAATTTCCTGGTTGAAATTCACTCGGCCAACTCTTATTCAATGACCTCGTTAAAATTACTTTAGAGTAGTTTTATGCTGTTGCAGAACAAGTAATGGCTTATGAAAGACAGGTACAAGAACATGGTAAGATTTTTCCATCACAACTGATTGTTTATATCTACACTATGAAATACAGGCTTCTAACAATACAGGGGCGTACTCAACTTTTAAATTACATATTTGATTTTTTTATTTGCTAATTGGGTTTGGAAATTAGGAGTTGCTAATTTGGAAAGAGAAGTGGGTGCATTTTTATTCAGCATAAAGATAAAATACATATTTTGGATCCATCATTAGTTAGTTTTCTCTCTCCTCTTCATAAGCATGTAAAATACTAACAAATTCGGCCCAAAATTTGCCCTGTACACTTTTCTCTCCCATCTTAAATATAGAAAATAAAATTAAATAATTCTACTTCAGCAGGCAACCCCGTTTATAAGTGTCAAGCAATAAATTTTAAAATGACAGGGGAACAATCTAATAAAAGCACTTTTAACATCCAAAAAGAAATTGCTGCTCAAAGCATTTTTATAATTAGCTTTCACACTGAAAGGAACTTTGGATGGCTGCCCTGTTTTCTGTTTAATTTTGGTGAAGTAATCAGCTAAATGTCAAATCTGTTCATCACCTTGGCAATACAAAAGAACCAGTTAGCCAGATAATGCAAACAAATGAATTCCATGAATGCAACAAGGTGCTGTGGAGACCCTGCATTTGAGGAATGACATTCAGTAAGTGTTCGATCGCTAATATTTCAGTACAGATAACTGGAAAAATGCCAGGAACTGACATCGTTATGAGTATAGTCCTGTTATAGATACTTAACCCAAGTGACAAAATAAATGTGTGACCACTTTACTGCATAGACCAAGTCTTCTGAAAGGAAAATAATTTCTTTTCTCTGCAACATGAATGAATGAGTTCTGGGGCACCCCTCTTTTTTCTTCAGTATACCTGTTCGTCCTCCTAAAAATATTAAATAAAAATAAGCATCTGTTAAAGATACCCATACAGAACTTTGGATGAATTGCATTAATGAGTTAATGATTTGAAATATTACACACAACAGTCTTAACTCTCTGCCTTCCACAAGGGAGTTGAAGGCAGGCTTTGCATGCCACTCTGTGAGCCAAGACCTGTTGCCTTCTTTTTAATTATGTCTATCTTCATTTGTATAAAATGCAGTTAAGTGGTCGTTCATTTTTGTCATCACTTGGATCACCTTTTCTCATACTATGGCTTTCCCTAAGGTTCCTGTTTGCCTACTTTTAACATGCAGGTAATCTCTGCATACTGGTAAACTTTCTCAAAGGGCTTTCTCACGTTCTTTAAACTGATCTCCCAAGTCATCTTGCTGAGATTGGAAAGCCTCACAGGCTATTGGCTGATTTCCCACTGTTAAATCCATGGATAACACTATCAGCCTACAACTGGGTGTTTCTGGTAAGCAGCACCAGCAGGTTCCAAAGCTGTTTTAAAGCAAGAACAGAAAGGAGATACTGAAATCCAGCTATAAGACAGCAAATGTGGAAACAAAATCACAAAGGGGATCACAAAGGGTAGAGGAGAATTTCAAAAGCAAAGGCTGCAGGAGTCAAGAACTGACAGATCATAGAATGCCTTGGGTCAGAATTGTGGGGTTTTTATCCTTTCACACATGCTGTGTATTAGCACCTCCAACTTGAAGCTAGGACAGGTTAACCATATATGTGAAGACAGGAACATTAGCAGACTAAATAGAAAATGCATAGCTGAATAAAACCCCAAACACATTAAAATTCATGGGATGAGGTGGAGGAAGACAGGGAAGGAAGAAAGGCAGGAAAGGAAGGCAGGAAAGGAAGGAAGGCAGGCAGGCAGGAAGGCAAGGAAAGCAGGATTATCATATTCAGAAAGTATTCGAATCCTCTGTTCAGCATTCTTTGAACACAATCTGCTTCACTCCCCAGACCATCACATGAACCATGAAGTCACTTCACTATTCTTCAACTCCACTGAAAATGTCATCCAGCAGAATGTTACTATAATATTATAATTGTAATATTATTATACTGTTATTTTGATAACTTGTTACTCATTAAATAAATAACTGAAAATGAAGGCTGAAGCATATCCTGTGTCAACTTTGGTAACTTATTCTGAACCTGTAGAAGGCCTACAAGTCTTGTTTAATTTCTGTGTTGAAAGAAAGGAAGGGAAAAGGACAAAAGTATTCCACCTTGCACACAATGATATTTCATATTTTAATGGTTGCTCTGCCAAGAGCTCTGCAGATATAAACCACCTTAGCTCCACTGAGAACTGTGCAGATTTATACCAGATTAAGATTTGGTCAGCTCTTTTTCAAGTAAAATGATATGTTAATAGAGTGATGCCATTAAAATGCCCCCAAATACTATTCCAAGTAATCAAAGCTTCTGCAGCAATTCCGTGGCAGTAGCAGTGACCAGTGAATAAAACTGCAATGATTTTTATCACTACTGCTGTACAGCAGTGGTCATGGGACCTAATTTATAAGCCGTATTGTATACTCTACAGAATAGCATGGGGCTGAATATAAGTTGAGGGGTTCCCAACTCTGTAGCTTTAAAACTGCTGGCAGTAATCCTTGCTTCCTATCTAAATTGGGTATGAGTGGATGCTTTGATTCATGGCAACTTCAACAAAAGCTTCGCTTTTGAAATTCCTTCCTTAAGAATATGGTCAAGGTAATGAAGATGAATTTGTTCTTCCTTGTATTTAGGAATCAAGGGACAGAGCGAAGCTGTTTGTTAGATTCTCTTTCTCATATTTTGTCACAGCTAAAAGTCAATCGCAATAATGACTGTAGTATGTAGTATGTGTATATATGTAGATATGTAGTCTCAGGAGCATATAAGAATAGGGGAGAACTCAGTGTTCATATACGATAAAGCTAGAGATAAAGTTCACCAAATACATGACACATGACAGAAGCCAAAAATTTCTCAGTTTCTTTTGCCCTACATTTTGGAAGACTGGATATACTGACTTGTTTTTAAGTTGCAGGAATCAATTCCCATTTGAAGGATTTTCTTGATCCGTACATTGCAAATTGCAGAAAGTATATGTTTGCTTCTTTTAAATAATGGATAAGGCTTTATATATTATACTTTGGGGTCTGAATTTCATTAAAATGAAACCATACAGACACAAAAAGAACTCAGCAACAAGATAAGAGGAACTGTCATGTATTATATAAGAATGCTGAACAAGATACTGGGACCTGAAGTCTGAATTAGGGAAAGACCATACATTAGTAGTTTTCGCATAGCCCTCATTTTTATTTACCCTGGGGGATTATAGTCCTGAGGAAAAGAAAAAAAAACAAAAAACAAAAAAAACAAACCACCAACAAAAACAAACCACCTCAACTCTTCCCATAAACAAACAGGGGCTCCAGGGTTGTGCATAGCAGGGCACTCCAGAAAATGAGATGTGATCACTGAAAAAAACCATGCTCCAATCATCTAGTTTTAAATAAATAATGTCTCAGACACTTCACTGCATGAGGGCATGTTCTCAAAAGGAAGGTGTCTGGCATTTAAAAATAAGAACACTCTTTCAACGTGTCTGATTACTTTGTATCGTTTATTTTTTGGTGTGACACCACGGATTTTATTTTCAAGAAGTATCTGTTAGTATATCTCTTCATGAGAAAAAAAATAAATCTCATGCACAGCACATTTTTAGATGACACTGTTCATCTATTACAATTATGAGAAAGTGTCTCTATCCAAAAAGAGCGGCATGGAGGTCACAGTCAGAGAATCAGTCATTATCAGCTAATCTAACTCATCATAGTGTCTTTGTTCTCTCAGGAAAAGTATCTGCTAACCTGCCTGATAGAATTCTGGATTTGGTTAAGTCAATACTTTCAAACCTTAACATGATTATACTAAAGAGTTAATAAAAGGGTTTATTATTACTAATTATTACTGTAATTGCACATACAACTTCTTGTCTCATCAGACTAAAACATCTTAATATGGGTCATTATACCATGAGGTTAAAAAGAAACGTAACCCTATGCTGAAAGTATAGCAACGAAAACACCACAACAGAAATTAAAGGTAGAGAAAGTGAAGGAGAAATGGAGATAGCACAGCATGTCACTTTTTTTGCTGTATACTTTAAGTACAAGATTCTGCAAATGCATTCAGAAACAGATTCTTAGCCAAACAATTTTCCTGCAAATATTTCTCATTTCAATGGTGCCAGTTGGTTTAGCATAAAAAATACCCAGAGCCTCTGAAATGTGAGGCCTGTACAGTATTTGAATCACGTGTACACTAAACACACAATAACAGCAGGATATTTATGTAATAGAATGTATTAAATATATATAGCAACTTGTTCAGAAGAATGTTTTTATGTCCAGATTCACATAAGTGCCAAAATTGACTCACTGCTTCACCCATGTTGTTCTTTCTAAAACTTTTTGTTGCTTCTAAGAAAAGCACTGAGGCACCCAGTGTTTATGTAATTGTTTGCTACATTCATTACTTCACAATGGCTGTTGAATTATTTTAATAAATTAATTTAAATAAATTAGCTCCAGAACTGACCTTGTGTGTGCCAGACGTTTATTGGCAGAGAATTTTTACAAGCAAGTTATAGAGCTTTATGATAGCCATTTCTAATGAAAACACTCACAGTGCTTTAACTCAGCTCACTTTTAGTGAGCAACTCAGTAAGAGGCCAATTGTGTTGTAATAACAACAGAGGAAACTGCTACGCTTATTCAAACAAGAATTTCAGAAAGGTAAAAATAGTAGCAGTTTTCATTTGATGAAACTTGATGGAAGTTTACTGGCTGCAGCAGACTCAAGCTATTTGGTCCTGAGAGTCCTCTCCTGACAGGTAGGAAAATCTCCTTGAGTCTCCTACAAACACTGATTTATTTCTATGACTGCAGTGGAAATAAAATAATTTCAGAATTTCTTTAAGCATAAGAAATTTGAGTTTAAAATCAGCTGTTTGCATGGAATCTTATGAGCAGTCAGAGATCTACTATGATCTATCAGGTAAAATTATCTCAGAGATTTTTTTTTTCCTCCATTAACACCTTCCAGTACTGCTCTTTGACCAAATATGGTTGCTATATTGATTCTGTATTAGAAGAAATAAGAACTATGCTAAAAGGCCGAGAAAGCAGAATATTTTTACAAGCTGAATTTTACTTGGTATTGTTTGCTGCCTTTCCAGGTCTCAACATAAATAAACATCCTTATGAAGGATAAAATATATATATATATTAAGTGAAGCTGGTGTTTTAATGCTTCATTGAAGGAGGAATAAACTCACAAATTTGTTTACACTTTCAATAGAGATTATTTTTGCAGCAAGCAAAGACCGCTACAACATAGCACTTCAGTACAGGGGCAGTTCTAATCTACATTCAGAATCATATTTCCAAGTCAGGCGTATTTTTACAAACTGATCTCACATCAGTAAAACATGTCAGAACTCACTGAAATTGAATTTACCTAGTGAGTAGATTCCAGCTTCAATAGTTCAGGATATTCTCTGTTTATTTTAGATGAAAAAAATGTATGACCATTATGTTATGGCAAAGATAAAACCTCAACTTGCCATAATTTTGCACCAATCTGGGAAAATAAGTGTGTTGTTGAGGAAAGTCCCAAATACTGTTCTGACTCTGTCATCTAGTCACTGACTGTTTTTATAATAGTGCCCCTAATCTATGAGCCATCTTGCTCACTCTTCTAATAATACTCATAGGAGATGTTACGACAGCAGGAATCTAACAACTAGCAAGTACTAAATACTAGAATTCCCCAATAACAGTCAAGGTTCAATTCACATAAGCAGTAAAAACTCTCGTTCCATATTCCAAACCGACCTAATCCTCCAGATTTGTAAAGCCCAAGGGTGGGCTAGAAATTTCACACGATCAGGTTTCGTTCTGCCACCTGCCAATCTGTAAATACTGTAAGAAGAGCCACTGCAGCTCTCCACAGAACAGTACAGGACTTCCCCTGGTTCCAGGAGAGGCTCCCAGGGTTAGGCCCTATTCTTTTTGTTTTCAGAAGGAAAGCAGGAATAACACCATGGGACACCTGGAAGAGATACTGGAAAAGTGTGACAACTAGAAAACGGGTATAAAGTTGGCACTCTGAAATCAGAACTACCAAACCCTTGCAGCCAAAGGACTTAGCTTTAGATCAAAGTATACCAAACTTATAGAAAGAGTTAAAATTCTGTTAAAGATCAAAGAGTCTGGGAGAAAGAAAATGCTATTTTGCAAGACAGTGCCTTACTAGACATTAGAATGAAATAGTGGCTTACTGGATTCTCTCCTGAGACACTTGCAGTGCTCTCTCCCTTTCCAACAGCACCAACAAACACAATAAATGTCATTTGCTTGAGAATCTATTTTAGAACAATTCAGATTGTAAATAAAACAGAAATATTTTTACAATATTTCAGCTCTACAGCTGACAAAGAACAAAAAGAAGAAATAATTGTGAACATGTTTCTATTTATGTTAGGATTGGAAGCTCTTTCAGCCACCTCTCAGTACAGCTGTGTCCAGCTTCCCTGGGCAGCAGGTAGAACCCTGGTCACATTCTTCTCACCCCCTGGAAAGTGTTGTGACAAAACTGAGCCAGCACTGTGAGCAATGATAGTGACTGCTGGAGAAAAGCCAATACCAAGTTAGGGTTATATTACTCCCACTATCTTTTACCACAGATTAATTCAGTGTATGTTTGAAATTTACTTTGACTGTTATGTGGTGAAGAAGGTAAGCCGTACAAGCCAAGACTCAATATAAATGAACTATGCCAAGTTTAAAGCCAACAAGATCCTGCAGGAAAATGAATAATCAGTGCAGATAATTTTTTAAAATAAACCACACATTTTATTCTTGCTTATCACAGAATTAGCAGCCTCCAGACAAGAAGTTCAGGCCAGTATCTCTTCCACATTTTATTTTGCTTGCTTCATATAACTTAATTATAACAAGAGATGTTCTAGTAAAGATCATTCAAAACTTTGTCTTGGACTGAGTCTGGTGTGCTAAGAACTATTGTGTCTCACTTTCCATGAATAAAGAGCATGCTAAGAACAGTTCCACATCCTGTATTGTCCCAAATTTCATTATAGGTCTTTACAGTTATGAATACTTTCAGAGTGTCTGTTATAAAGTTCTGTTTAATAATCTAAACAACTGTTGTTACACGAGCAATTGGGCTTTTGTTTTCAAAATATTTCTAGAAATGTGTGTGTATATACATCATAGGATGTCTGTGCTTTTTCCTATTACCCAAATCCAATGCCAATAGCATTTATTTCCATATTGTTCCACATCAAAATATTTTTGCTATTGCCAATAGCAAAGATAGCAGCAACACTGTAGGAGTACTCAAATTAAATGCTTTCACTCAATTCCTTCTAGTAGCCTATGGATGAGTTTGTCACAACAATATGAATTTTTGTTAACTGTGAGGTCTTTTAAATACCAGTACTAGATGTGTCTTCCCAGTCCCCAAACGGCTCGGTTACTATTCACATGTACATGATATTGTCCTTGAACATATATACATCTTAAATAACTTTCCAACTTGCTTTTGTTTCCTGAGACTGTTATGTCATTCTTGGAAGTTACAATGAGTGGTTGACAATTTTAGAGACCATAGCTTTTACATTTAGCATTCAGACCCCAAAGAGAACACATATGTTTGTAACAGCACTCAGACATCAACAGAGCAATGAAGAGGGGTGGGGTTTTAAGTCTTTTTCTGAAACACTTTTAAATTGCTTTTAATGTGCATTCAGGGAATTTTAGAAACAACATATTTATTCCTAATTAAATGTTGATTTCCACTCAGATCTTCTCAGGTCCAAAAATCCATTCATTGTGAATTCTGGAGATTGATTAGTCTCTTCACTGAGCAAATGTACCTTTATAGCAAAGCAGATCCAAACTACCTTCTAGATAGATGGTCCTTGCCATGGCAGAAAGCTAAGGCTTCCCAATCTTTATTCGCAAAGCTCTCAGGGTGTCTCTTTGTCATCTCCATTGCTAGCCATAATGGACTAGTTGCCCAGCTGCAACAGAGATACTGGCTGGGCTTTTGCTGAAACCTATGGCTTAGATCCTTGTTTGTCTTACTGAAGAGCGCTATTAATCAGAAGTAAAATACAGAAGTCTTTACAAACCAAGATGAATGGCCAAGGTAAATGCAAGACAGTACCTAGTCTAAAGCTTGAAGGATTTTAAAGTGCAATTGTGTTTCTGTTCAGAACAGCTGACTACAAACCATTCTGCTGAAGGAAAAAAAAAAAAGGAAAAGTCTACTCAGTCTTCTTTTAATGAGCTTGAACAATTGATCTTTCTTAATTCAATTGTAAATCTTAGTCCATGTTACTGAAAAGGTCTTTGATTGTTATATCCATTCATATCTCTCTCCACTATTTTCTTTCATGCAATTCTGAAATACCATTTATTCGTATAGGCTTACCCTAACTGGCTTCTGTTTAGGATCAGAAGTCAGCTCTCATAACTTTTTTTAAAAAAACTAAGAGGAAAAAAAAAGGAAATAAAAAAGCCAGTGTCATTTCTACTTAAAAGTACTTCCTTTTCCATTACCACTTTCAGCAATTGCATACTTTGTGTCTTTTTTTTTTTTTGTCTGTGAGAAAAATCAATTGTAATTGCATGAGTATGTCTCAATTACCTGTCCATTTTTGGGGATGAAAGTCTTAGTCTGATTAATTGGACTTCTATGTCCTAATGCCTTCTCCAATACCCTAGGTCCTTGGTGCCTTACCTTCTTCATATATTTTGTGGCCAGTCCTTCATTTTGATTAGCTCACACAAGACAGAAATCCCTCTAGCAGAGAAGTGGTAAAACTGTGCCAAAAATTAGATGCAAGTGTGTTATTTCATGTTTAAAGGAGCTCAAAGGGAAGAAGAACTGAAGAGGAACAGCACAGGGAATATTTACTCAGGGTAACATCCGTATTGCTTGCAGTATGACTTAGGTAGCAAAGCCAGTACAGCAAAGGTGTAGGGTGCACTTCTCAACAATCTGACACAGCAGCACAGAAGTGTCATGGGCTGAAGAATTCAAAGACTGCCAGTTTCCTGGGACACAATTCCTCAAAACTCCTCTTCTGAGTAAGAGGAAAAGAAATCTGTTACAGCCTTTAAGCACATACAATAAGTTCCTCTTACAGGAGCAGGAAGTCAGGAGAAGTATGGATTGATCCATGAGTATTTCCTAGATGAGATCCTGTGACCTGTAACCAACATTTACTTCCAGATTACAGGATGAGATGAAAGCCATCTTTAGTAAGTAACAAAAAGAGGTTTCTTATGCCTTTTAATAATTTTCCTCAGAACAAATAAAATATATGGCTCAAAACCAAATTGCAAAAGTGTTCTAACAGCTCTGGTTTGCCTTCTTTTTCATTATAATTCATGTTTGGATCAGCCATAAGGTTCACGTCACACATTTGAGGCAGCTTTGTACTCTTAAATAATTTAATTTTGCTCTTGCACCCTATGCTATAAAACAAAGATAAAAATCTACTTACCTACCACTATATAGTGCTTGGATAAATGCCATCATAATGATGCTACCTATTATCATTAAAATAAACAGTCATTTCTCCAGAAATTATAAGAGTATATCTTACACTGAATAGTAACCGAATCAACAGAAAGTCCTGGTGGAAGGGAGGGATCACTTGCAAAACACAGTAGTACACAGTGACAGAGCATGCACTTCTTAGCAGCCTCTTCTGCTTAATGACTTTGGCACCTACGAAAACAATTCCAAAATATGCAAATAAACTGCTACATCTTGTCATTCTCCCTTTCTTAAACTCGTCTTTTAACTGCAAAACAAGTTACTTGAACATGCTGTCTTGCATCCAGCCTCTCCTTGCAGATCTAAAATAATTCCAGTATGACCAAAATGCCAAAGCATTCAATGCTTACAATGAAGTGTGAAAATAAAACGAAGAAAACAACAAAAAAAAAGGCAGATTATGAAAATTTTCTAGGAACTCAGATCGTCATCCTCAGTAATCATGTTTTTCTGATACTATCAATCACATGAAGGCACGTAACCTGGAACTGAAATCTGAGCTCAATAGCACTAGGTACACAGGAACATTATTCTAAGTCATTCGGTTCTCTTTGGCACTATAAATCAGTTACTCCCAAATCACTATTCACTACAAGTATTTGTAATCCATGACTCCGGAGAAAACTATGAACAGAAGATGACATATATAGCATCACTACCCATGGAGGAGCATGTTGACCAGCCTCATAGGAAATAGTATATTCACAGAATCACAGAATGCTAGGGGTTGGAAGGGACCTCGAAAGATCTTCGAGTCCAACACCCCTGCCAGAGCAGGATCACCTAGAGTAGGTCACACAGGAATGCATCTAGATGGGTTTTGAATGTCTCCAGAGAAGGAGACTTCACAACCAATTTGGACAGCCCGTTCCAGGGCTCTGTCACCCTCACTGTGAAAAAAATATTCCTTATGTTTACAAGGAACCTCCTGTGCTCCAGTTTGCATCGTTGTCCCTTGTCCTATCATTGCACATCCTTGAGAAGAGCCTGGCTGCATCCTCCTGACACTCGCTCTTTACATATTTATAAACATGAATGCGATCACCCCTCAGACTCCTCTTCTCCAAGCTAGAGACACAGCTCCCTCAGCCTTTCCTCATGAGGGACATGTTCTACTCCCTTAATCACATTTGTGGCTCTGCGTTGGACTCGTTCAGGTGGTTCCCTGTCCTTGAACTGAGGGGCCCAGAACTGGGCACAATATTCCAGATGCAGCTTCACTAGGGCAGAGTAGAGAGGGAGGAGAACCTCTCTCAACCTACTAACCACATCCCTTCTAATACACTCCAGGATGCCATTGGCCTTCTTGGCCACAAGGGCACAGTGCTGGCTCATGGGCATTCTTCTGTTCACCAGGACCCCCAAGTCCCTTTCCTCTACGCTGCTCTCCAACACATCATTCCCCAACCTATACTGGTTGAACTTCATTAAATTTCTCCCAGCCCAGCTCTCCAGCCTGTCTAGGTCTCACCGAATGGCAGCAGAGCCTTCTGGTGCATCAGCCACTCCTTTCAGTTTTGTCATCAGCAAACTTGCTGACAGTGCACTCTGTTCCCTCCTCCAGATCATTGATGAATATATTGAATAGCACTGGTCCCAGTACCAATCTTTGAGGGACTCCACTAGAAACAGGCTTCCAGCTAGACTATGTTCCATTGACCACAGCTCTCTGACTTCTGCCCTTCAAGCCAGTTCACAATCCACCTTACTATCCAATCATCCAGACCACGTTTCTTCAATTTATCTGCAAGGATGCTGTGGGAGACAGGGTCAAATGCTTTACTGAAATCAAGATAAACTACATCCACCACTCTACTATCATCCATCCACCTGGTTATTCTTTAGAGAAACATGATATTCCATGAATCATAGAATGGCTTGAGTTGGAAGGGACCATAAAGATCATTTAGTTCCAACCCCACTGCCAAGGGCAGGGACACCTACCGCTAGACCAGGTTGCTCAGAGCCTCATCCGTCCTGGTCTTAAACACTTCCAGGGATGAGGCATCCACAACTTCTTCAGGCAACCCCCTCCAGTGTCTCACCACCCTCAGAGTAAA
>VWZK01017243.1:0-17696 GCA_013396935.1 Baryphthengus martii
GAGACCTTATTGCTCTCTACAGCTCTCTGGAGGGAGGCTGTAGTGAAGGGGGTGTTGGCCTCTTCTCTATAGTAACTAGCGACAGGACAAGAGGTAATGGCCTCAAACTGTGCCAGGGAAGGTTTAGATTGGACATTAGGAAGAATTTCTTTACTGAAAGAGTGGTTAGGCATTGGGACAGCCTGCCCAGGGAAGTGGTGGAGTCACCATCCCTGCAGGTGTTCAACGGGCGACTGGATATGGTGCTTCAGGGCATGGTCTAGTGATCATGGAGCCATTAAGTAGGAAGTTGGACTTGATGACCCTGGAGGTCTTTTCCAACCTTAATTATTCTATGATTCTATGAATTTTGTTTGCATCATACAGAGAAGGAATATGGACCTCCTGAAGAAGTGCTTATATGACTAAATTTGTGCAGAATGACGTTTCTTGGAGTTCTTAGGAAAAATGTCAGAGACTGAATTCATAAGAGGGTGATCTACTATTTTAGCCCTTAAGCTGTGTTCTTTGTGACATGTTTACAAAATACTATATGAAAATCTTTACTTTTTGGTCTCTGCTGCACCTTTTCTTTGAATTTTGAAAGTTTCTCTCAAGTGCTATAGATCTAACATCTCAAAAGAAACATGTATCCTCCATAAATCATGATCTTTCAGAAGTGACAAATTTCCCTTCTCATCTGGCATCTCACTAACACAGAGATGGAAGCATTAAAGCACTGAGGAGTTAAGATAGATGGATAAAATTGCAGACAAACTGACCACAGAAACAACAGCATTGTTGAGTCTAGCAAAAGATAAAAAAAAAAAAAAGCATTTACGATGGGAAATTGTCGTTTGCCCAAGTATATTTTTGATTACATAGATCAGCTGGAGCTTGGGCTAACAAGATTGCACCTGAATTTGAATTCCATTTGAGGCAATATAGCATACAATAAAAGTTATATTTAAAATTACAGAGAAGCAATCCTCAACATACAATATGCAGTTGGAAAAGCTTAAAAATAGTGGTTTTTTTCATTTCATTTCTTGTATATGCAAACAGTATATCTGTTGATATTCTTTACCAAGCCAGATGATAAGAAATGCAGGACTGCAGACAATTTTTTTCTGCAGAACTACTGAAAAATTATTTTACTCTCTATTTTATTTTTTCTATGGAAGATGTATTTCAGAGATAACATTTAAATGAAGGCTTAAAACAACAACAACAACAAAACATTAACCAGAAGAACTCATCTACAGCCCCAGTATTTGTATCTGCATGTAGTCATATAAAATAAATAAAACCATGTGATGCAAACCCAGCAACAAAAACAGTTGGATAAGGTAAGCTTATGTCATTGACTTACAGCAGAAAAATAAGAATTACACTTTATTTCTAACTCAAACATGATTTCATTAGCACTTGAAATGAAACTCATCTGTTTCAGAGGTTACTTTGTGCAAATGTGAAATTCAACTTGCATCAAAATTCAAGATCCTGTTTCAAGAAATTAACTAAACATGCTAGATCAGAAAAAGAATTTTAGGGAAATAAATTTATCAAAAAGTGAAGGAACATTTGTAAGCACCCACAAATGTGACCTGCATGAAATATAACATTCCAAGAGTAGATTTACTGGAGATTTTTTTTTTTTTTGCTGTAGACTCCTGTCAGATGTTTTTTTACGGAATAAAAATATTTATTGTCACTCTTTAGCTTATTTCAGCCTAAAGTTCACTAATAAGGTCAAGAAATCTGGAAAGAGAAGAGAGGATAGTGGACAAAAACTGTATATCTGACTTAGCAGTGCAAAAAAAGTTATTTCTGTGGCCAAAAGTAATTTTTTTTTTTCAATTATCTGTTGCTTTATGCCCAAACAGTCAATACTAAATGAACCACTCAAGTAATTAAAACTTCTTGAAGAGCTGGTACCCTTATACCTTAAATGATCACTCCACACATGTGTATTTGGGAAGTTTGTTTCAGTATACAACACCTCTGAGAACTGTAACAATTTATTAGCATTCAAGAAGTTGATGTTGGAGTTACAGTACATAGCCCTATATAATTTTTCAGATGAGTAAAACTCCCAATGGCAAAAAACCCCAAGCTGATTAGTGATGAAGATATTAAGAGTAAAATGTAAGTTATTAATGTGCCAGTGCATAAAGCCAGCACGTATCTTCATTTTGAGTTCTGTGTGGGTGCAGATCTTGTCCTGCCTTATTTCAAAGAGCATATACAGAGTGAAGCAGCAAAATGGCCACAAGCACAGAAGAACCTCCTTTTGGAAATTATTAAATGGACTAAGCCTCTTCAGCCTGGAAGGAGATATGACAGATGTCTATAAAATCTTAAGTGGCATGGAGAAAAATCAATAGTGGACAATATTGCACTGTCCCTTTACCAGAGCCACAAGGGGACAAGGAATGATAGCAGGTTTGCCTTGAGCAAGCTAAAGGTCACAGTTCCCCATGCAACACATAATTAAACTGTGGCACAGTTTCCACAGCCTTTAACTACTGTAAAATATCAGATAAATTGTTAGGAGCAAAATCAGCAGGCGCTATTAGAGACAGGAGAAAGCTGGAGGTTGGAAAAGTACACTAGGGAAGAATAATAGCCCTTCATTTTTTTCTTCTCTAATCATCTCCTGCAGGATGCTCCCTCCCTTGGACAGAGCTTCAGCCTCCCCAGCCCAGTGGCTCCCATGTTACAAGGTGCCTCTGTTGATAAAAGTGGAGCAAAGCTCTGGATTTTTGAAAGTCCTCTTGTAGAATGTTAAAGATTTTACAGTGGACATAGCTTATTTATGTCAGTCTGCATACTTAAAAGGTGTGACTTGCTAAAACATTTACTCAACAGCTTCAGCAAGTTTACATATACACACACCCCCACCCATATGTGTAGGTCCTCTGTAGCTTACTCTCTTACAGCTGCTATTAAAATAAAAAAGTAGAAAATGTAAGATGTTGTACTTTTAATATAATAATTTATTTTATGATCACAAAGAGAATGAAAACCTGGAAAATATGTATGCATATTCTCTGCCAAATAAATTTCTGAAATATAAAGTCCTGTTTATAGTTGTGTCCAATAAACAATTTGAGTGTCTTGCCTTCGAACACTCACTCAGATTTTTCAACAGAACTAAGTGGTTTTTTGCTCTTGGAGGAGTAACCTTTTCACGACAAAGACTTACAAGCGAACAACACAAGGTAAAGTTGGTGAAAGATGTCTTGATTTCTCACCAGAAGTAGAGCTACTGTTTACAGTCATATGCCATTCCTTGGAAGACGCTTTCCACTATAAAAGACTAGGGAGGGTTTTTCTTAGTATATACACATAGATGTGTAAACACATGTATGTGTGTGTGTGTGCACACATGTGTTTTGGGAGTGATAAAGGGGATTTCAGTTGACACATATAAAGTCTCTGTGTGTAAACTTTGCCCTCTCAACTTTAGATATCTTCCTTTCTTCTGCACCAAACTCTTTTCCTGGGATTGTCTGAAGAGTCAGCATCTGATTGGCATGCAATGAATAGCTATACAAAGGAGTCCAATGCCAGGAGAAGGACTCTTCGTAATGGATGAATAACAATATGTATTACATGACCTTTATTATTTCTCCAAGTTCAGAATAGATACCAGGCAGATAAAAGTTTTGAACTTGTGAAACATGCTATCACATTCTTGTTATGTTTTCCATTTGATCTGTCTACTGATGCTACTAAAGTAGGAATTTACTCCACTGTACATAGCTTATAAGTGTTTTACGATAGAAGGTTCAAATCCAAGGTAAACCAGAAATATTCTAGAGACCAACCTCCTTCCAAAAATGCTTGTAGGAATTCAAGGTGGAAACTGTTAAAATAAGCATGTTGTCTTCCTTCACCTCTTAGTGTGGCATGAGGGAAAGAGATACATGTGCCAGAGGCACAAACTAGAATGAGTATAGTTAGATCTTCATCTGATACAAATTACATTAACTCAGGTGAAGGTAATGGAAGTCACTCAAAACATAAATCAGTGCAGAAGAAAAAATATCACAGAAAGTTTAGAAATAATATTTAAAGTAATAGCATTTAATAATAATACTAAAATAATATTCTTTGTGCTGAGTATGTAGTTTATACGTAGCAATTGAATTTATCAATGTAAACCAGGTAATACAGTAACTAAACACCATGCAGAAAAAAAATATTAGCAAATCTAGGAGGACGATTTTTAGCCTGACATGATCTAACTTCATTTATATGTAGGTTCCTGTCTTCTGTTGCTATGGCAATTAACTAGAGATGCAAAACATATAACTTATAACTAGTTCATAATTTTGTGCAAAAATTAAGTGGCCATTTGCATACTGGACATTGTCTACCTGCCTTTAATTGCACTGCTGGTGGCTAAGAATGACTGACAGTGCTGTGGACTGCTAGACTCCTTTAGGCTACTTTCAGATGTTTTCATCTTATATTAAAAAACAGTCTCTAAAATGCAAATTGCCGCTGCAGCTTGTCTTGAATTATCTACAGCAGGCTATGCAATTTGTAAATCACATGTGGAATCTGATATTAAAAAAAAAAAAAAAAAAAGGTCAAACTTGGTTTGGATGTCCTGAGCTTTGGAGGCATAGTGAGCTACTGACCTCTAGTTGAGAAAAACAAGATAGCTATTAGTTCTGGTCCGTTTTTTGAAATGTATTTTCTTCTTACTTGCTAGCCTGCAATGTAATTTATTTTGCTTCTTGAAGACAACAGGAAAAGCTTTCATATTTTCCAGACAGCTCATTCAAACCTTTTAAAATGAATGAGAAAGGCTTCATTTTTTAAAGACATGTTTGGGCTTTTTTCCCCAGTATGTTTTCATCTGCATTCACAGAAGATCAGCACAGACATGAACTCAAATGTCTGGCCATTAAAACAGCAAAAGCCAAACAGGAGCTGCAGGAGCCACTGTTCTTGGAACAGCTTTTCTGTTTGAAATGGTGTGAAGAAGAAGACTGAACACCATGTTTTCTTCTGTTTGAAACAACTCATTTGTTGCAGATTGATCAAAGATACAGGCTGCACATAGTACACTTGTGAACAGAAGATACTAATCTTTCTCTCCTTTATAAAATGACTTCACATGACTCATTCTGTAAACTGCTAAACAATGAGGTGTTCAGCACCAGACAAGACTAAGCTCTCAACTCTTACTTAAATGCATTGTAAAGGCTTGTTATCCATCTACAAGTCATTATTACCAGCC
Source organism: Baryphthengus martii (assembly GCA_013396935.1). Classification (NCBI taxonomy): domain Eukaryota; kingdom Metazoa; phylum Chordata; class Aves; order Coraciiformes; family Momotidae; genus Baryphthengus; species Baryphthengus martii. The sequence goes on from VWZK01017243.1 coordinate 5,237, forward strand.
TACCAATATCTCCACAATTTATGTGTATGAGATATTCTTTTTATCTTTGCTTTTCCAGAATGTAAAATGACGTATTTTACTAGGACTTTAAAAATAGTCATTTGTCTTTTATCCTGCCTTCCTTTCCCTGAAACTTTTTGGAACCATCTTTCTCCTAAATTTTTGGATGATTCCATAAGGATCTCAGGATGAGTACAGGACTAGCAAATAACCTGCAGAGGACGTAAGAAATCTATATGTTCTATTCTTCATAGAAGAAATGAAGATGTGCCATTAATAGATAGAATGAAGGAGGGTAGATCATGAATAAGTTATGCTTGCTGTTGATAGTTGCCAGTATTTATCTTTTATTTCCCTTTTGTATCTCCAGTGGACAGAAAAACATTTCATGAAAGTTTCACTTTGTTGTGAAAACAGGGTGTTTTTTTCTACAGTGCTCTTGCATTTTGGGCCAAAACTTAAAACTCAACTTCAGCTAAGGAAATTGTGTGGACCCTGTGCAAAGATGTTACTATCGGACAGGACCAACAACACTATTTCTCTTCTACTCCCTGTGGATGAGTCATAGCATGCCTTTTCGTCAGCTGTTTTTATTTTTTATTTATATTTTCATTCCACTGCACACGGGCCAGAGTGCGGCTGATATTTCTGATGCTATACACATCAAGTGGGCATATTCCTTCAGAGCACGCTATATCAACACACATCTAGCTGGAGCGGTGATGAAGGGCTTGGTGTCAAATTGGATGGTTTTACTGGGTGATACTTCATGCTTCAGGCTGAATTAAATTTATGCATTCTCAGTAATGAAATGGATGATGGAAATAGATTTGCTTGTTAAAAGTGCAGATGTGGCAAGCTTTTCTCATTTTGAAAGGGAGTATCAAAATTAAGAGTGTTCTTGACAAATTGGAGAAATGAACACAAGATCAGTAGCACAATTTAAATGAGCAGCCAAATGTTAGGAGCTTGTAACCAATGCCACAGGTACAACATGGAGAGTGCTAGAGAAGGCAATAGTGCTAAAGATTGCAACATTACCACATGTTTGGGAAACTATACTTTAGGAAGATCTGTTCAAACTAGAGTGTTAAGAATGATCTGAGGATGAGAAAACATGCCCTTTGAGGAAAGACTGAAAGAGCAAAGATTATTTTTTTCCAAGAAGAAACTGAGAAGAAATAGGTTAACATACTTCAACTGAATAAAACTATCTGAAAAGATGAAGATTAAATCAGTTTTTTGTGTCCTCTAAGGATAGGGTGCGTGTATTGCAGAGAGGAGTATAAGCAATTCTGCCACCTTTAAAGGATATTTAAACACTGGAGTAGACAGTTTACATTCTATAATTTTCATCACTGGCTGTTTCTAAGAGCATATTAAATAGTCTGATCGAGAATGGTGCAGGATGAGCATTGTACGAGATGAAGGATAGGTGAATAAATTAAGCCTTAGTTATAACAATGAACTGTTGGCACCTGCTCCTAGGGTGGCAGGGAGAGATTTGGACGTTGTTGAATCCCATTTTCTGCTAAGAACACCACAGAGGTGATAGGAGGAGAGGAGTGTAGACTCCTAATAAGTCAAAAGGTACATGTCTAGTTGCTGTCTTGAGGTTCTTTCTCGTCCTACCTCCCATAAAGTTTTGCCAAATTCAGTGACTGACAGCAAGCATTTCTGAAATGTTGGACTCTACCATCAGACTTTTGACTTTTTCAGACTTTCCTCATATAGAAAAATTAAAAATATTAAATATATTTTGGACTAATGTTTGTGTATCAAAGACCGAGGTACAGACTCATATTAAGTGATCTTGTTTGCTTATTTTCTACAAATTTAAATTCAGAGGTTCTAGCGTCTAATTTCCAGCTAAGTGTATTTGATCACATTATGCTTTTAATTGCTCTTGATTTGTTAAAGAATCATTACAATATGCATCTATTTTATTCTTAGGGATGTTAATTAATATGGGATGTGAAATGTTTTAATAAGGCAATGATTAAGAATTTTCCATTGTTCCTAACAGAATATGCATATAGCAATTAACAATCCAGCTGATGATGAAAGAAAAAAGAATTTAATTGCTTTGGCAAATGTTATAAACAAGTGTAGACTGGAGCAGTGCTGTTAAGTGAGAGTGCATTTTCTTTTAGATTTGCTTCTGAGTGTTACTGTGTTTCTCACTGGAGACTTGGATGCATGTTCTCTTTTTCAGTAAAATGAATGCAACAGTTTGCTAATAGAAGTGTGGCTTGCAAATGACATTTCTTTCACAATAGATCTTTTGCTCCTGTTTTTAAATGCCAGGGATTTAAAATGGGATGTGTACAAAGTACTGAAGTGACTATCTGTCATTTATATTGAATGCATTTATGGTACGTCTACGAAAGGTGAGTTGTTTGTTTCCAATTTTTATCTGACATCCAATTATACTAGACACATCCATAATCACTGGTGTCAGGACCTTCTCAGCTGGATGGCTAAACCAACAGATTCTGTTTTCTCTATCTAAAATCCTTTAGAATTTGATGGGGAAAATCTCAGTGCAGGATAAAATTCCAGTGAACTGCCATTTAGCTTTTAAGGGCGAGAATTTACAGCAGTGTCATCTTTGAATCATAATCTTACAAGAGTTACATGTCTATGCCGACACACACATGCCGTTACGTACATATTTAATCCAGTAATTTAGGACACCTTCCTCTAATAAATCAGTGAAATTTAAGAGATGAATGTCTAACCACTCATTAATAGATTTACCTGTACTCATACAACACATATCAACATATATCAAAAGTTTTCTTACTACTTCAGAGAAATTTAATTTACCTATATGAAGGGTATTAATTTTTTACTGAATAATTTTTGTTTGTTCTAACAAAAATAAATACAAGTGGGAACATTTATCACGCTGAAAAGAGATGTCAAAACCACCAGATTTAAGACATGCATTATCAGACACATCAGCCATCTGGTATTTTTATTAAGGTATCTTTTGTTTCAATCAGACATAATCCTACTAAAGTATTTAATAAATAATTCACATTTTGTCAGCTTGCTTAACGCTTTCCTCAAGCAATGAATATGCTGTAATCTCTTTCTCAACAGCTGATATTATGAATTCAGGTATTTGCAGTAAAAAAGTGCTTTTATACAGTTTAAACAAAAGGTGTCTTAAACAAGTAAAAAGTTAAATGCTTCCAGGCAAACCAATCAGCAAACCTATATTTTCTCTGCACCTTTCATTAAACATTTGCAATAGAAGTTGTGAAACTTTTTATGTTTTGTATTCATTTAATAGTGTAATAAAAAAATTATCTTTCCATTGGGTATTTGAAACTCTAGTGATTAATTTCCAGGAAAAAAAAAAATCAATCCAAAATGGCTAGGTAATGAGATACACTAAAGATGCGCTTTACAGAAAATTACAGAAAATAGTACATACTTATCAAAATAAGCACTGAGATACTGTTTATGAATATACAAATAAACCATTATTTATATATCTTCTCATCTAGAGGTAAAAGAAGAAATAATTCCAATAAATGGAGAACTGTAAAGTTTTATGTCCCATATTTAATAGTGTTAAATCAGGTGCATTGCACTTACAGGTATGATATTACTGCACTGTGAATGTCACTGTGTTATACGACTCTTTTTTATTCACCTTGACTTTTATCTGTGGGATCCTATGCATATGGAAGCCTATAACGCAGGCAGCATGCAATAATCTACAGGCTTCCAGCACTGGAGTTACTGCAGATGTACTCCTCTGTAAATGCAACCGAAATATCACTTTTCTCTTTACCTTATCCTTCTTTTGTTTTTCATCTTGGTATATGATCCAATGCTCCCCATCGTTACTGTAAGCAAGCTTATAGGACCCCACAAATTGGACGTGACCAAAATCTTTAGCTCCTTGGGTAATGATGCCAGTGATTTTTGTAGGGACAAGCAGGTCAACCTAAACAAAACAGAAATGAAACGGAATACAGGATAATGTGATTAAAACAGTTTCTGTTTGCAGTCTGACCTTACACACCAAAGCAAAATGGTGCAGCATGTCACACAGTATGTACAGACAGCTTTTGGACACAGGTAGGAAAACCCAGGGCTGTTAAAAAGGCCCTTGGTGAATGGTGAGAGAGGACTCAGTCGAAGAGGTGGCTTTGTACTGCTTTACAACTATACCCACCGCATGCTGACACCACAGACAATAACTTTCCTTCTCCAAGCTCCAAGTCTTTTGTTTTCTGTTTGTTGCTTATGGTTGGCACCAAATAATGTCACAAGATGGCAATTTTTTTTACCATTTTCCATTGTGCTAGGTGCCATACACCATCCCAGCAAAATAGCAGTCTCCACTGCAAGAAAATTTGCAGAAAAAAAGTGTTCCCATGTGCTTCTAATAATCAGAATACAATATGCCAGAGGTTGATTCCCCAAGCGTCTTTCAATTTCCTTTGCCAATAACAGTCTGTGCTTTACTAAGTCTTCTAAATCATTCGATATCACATTTCTTTTCCTGCTGAAGTTTTCTTCTTTCTTTAAGCCTTGATTCCTTCTTCTACCTCCCAAGCTCTGACTTTTTCATTCCATGATTTTTTTCGAGTTCTTTATTTTACAGTCTTGGTATAAGACTTTTAAAAATGCAAGGCAGGAATCTTAAAGCCTAATAAAATCTGAGCTTTCAAGTGGCTTCCACGTGGGTTAGCACATCTGTGATCAGTTCTTTTGAACCAGAACCCAACACTGAATATAACAGATTCGGGCCAGATGTCTTGGATTAAAACGATCAAGGAACAGAATACAATAACAGAAGTAAATTGTCCTAATAACGTATTTTTGGAGGAAGAATGGAGGAGTTGAATTCCCTATTAAAATTGACATTTTCTTGAAATGTGATGGTAAAACAGGTTTCATTCTATGTCCTCTAGCAATGCGTCAAGCCAGTAAAAAAAAACCAAAAGAGAGAAAGTAGATTTATTTCAAACAATAAATGGCTGTGAAGCAGTTGGCATTTTTAATATTGTCCATTAAATCAGGCAAGAGAGACTAATAGCAAAAATATTACAGTAAAATGAGAGGAGTGCTGAACTCCATGAGAAAATGAGTAATATGATTTTACAGTGAAAATTAAAAAAAGGTGAAGAAATAAAGACTCTCTGGCTGATCAACTGCTGAAAAATCCAGTCTTGGATAATAGGTCAGATAGTCCAAGCTGACGCCTTTGAAAGATGGACACTACAGTTTAGACTCTATTAAGAAGAAAACACAGAAAAGTATAACAGTACACTTAGAAGAAAAAAGAGAGGAAAAATTACTCTCTAGATCAATCAGACAAGGAAGACTGGAGACTCCTGCCTCAACATTTTAAGACAGGTAGCAAATAATGAGCAGCAAATCCTATTAAGAAAAGGAGTAACTTAAAAGCTTTAATACTGTGGTACTACGACAGTAACTAGAAAATGTGATTGTCTGCAGATGGTCCAAGAGTTTTGATTCTACCAGAATGAACTAATTTATTGCTATCTGTTAGCAGAATTATTGCTCAGAGGAGAACCCCAGAATGTAAGGGAAGCATCCTTGGGAGGCAAAACTCTCTTTTTGGTAAACAGAGAGAGAAAGAGGAACACAATCAACCATCCCTTAGAGCAGGAGTCTGCTTTGGATGCTGTCATGGTCTGTTTGAAGGGACTTTTTTCTGGAAGGAGTGCAGGGGGGCTTGCTTCCATAGCCTAAGTGGGCCTCTGGGAAATAAACACTGTTAATTAGTACAGGTCATGTATTAATAAACACCAGGTCTCCAGACCTTACTTCCAAATATTTTGGAGTCTAAATGAATAGTCTGCTTTGCTTTTCAAAAAGGCTGATCTGGTAAGGAATCACTAATTGGTCCACACTTTCAGGCAGCATTTGAACTAAACATTCCAGAGTCAGCTTTAGATTCTCTTTATAAATAATTTTGACATTAGCATTTTAAAAGTGTAACCTCTTTCTAATAGAGAATGCTTCTTATACTAAAAGTTAATGTCTTTCCTTTTAACTTGAAAAAATGCCCCCATAAAATCAGTTGTTTATTTTTAAAATGTTGAAAGTAATCTAAAAGGATTCCACAAACATGTAACATAGCTATGACACTCAGAGTATTCCTCATTGAAATTCAGAAGAGAGAGAAAAAAATTCTCATTAAGATTCAAGAGATTTCAAAGGCAGAATCACAATAAATCTTTATCATGACATAGATCCAGTGTTAATAAAAATGTCCTAGTAACAATTGTTTTGTACTTATAGGACATATCTAGTGGCCTGCAGAAAAATGATGTGGGAAGCTGAAAGGTAATTTGGCACATGTTCAGTCTTTTTCTGAAATGCTTCCATAGCCCTATGTAGAATATATGGACATGTCTGTGTATTATACAAAAAAAAAAACAAAGTCATGAACGGACAGACTCTGTTTTAGGTCTTGACAATACAGGCAATACATATTGCTGTATATGGAGGAAAAGAATAAAAGGATATAGCATCAGCATCTGATTCTCATACTTTATCTTATTTACTTGTTTATTCTTCTCTGAAGACAGGCTGAGAGAGTTGGAGTTGTTCAGTCTGCAGAAGAGAAGGCTGCGGGGAGACCTTCTGGTGGCCTTCCAGTATCTGAAGGGGGCCTACAAGAAAGCTGGAGAGGGACTTTTCAGGATGTCGGGTAGTTATAGGACAAGGGGGAATGGATCCAAACTAGAGGAGGGTAGATTTAGACTGGACTTTAGGAAGAAATTCTTCCCCATGAGGGTGGTGAGACCCTGGCACAGGTTGCCCAGAGAGGTGGTGGAAGCCCCATCCCTGGAAGTTTTTAAGGCCAGGCTGGATGGGGCTCTGGGCAACCTGATCTAGTGGGAGGTGTCCCTGCCCATGGCAGGGGGGTTGGAACTCGATGATCTTCAAGGTCCACTTCCAACCCTGAAAATTCTATGATTCTACGATTAATAAATCTGATAAAGATTACAATGAAGATTGCTATTAGTATAGCATTAAAGAAATACAGCTTTTACTCTGTTGCTTTATTACCTTCTAAAAAGGGTTAACACATTTGATTTTCATACTTCCTGTTAAAAGTACTTTAGAGCAGAAAGGTGAGAAGAATTTACACCAATTTCCAGGCAAAACATTTGCATTAAAGTAGCTTAAACGAAAGTCATAACTTCCCATCAGGATGCAGAACACATTTATCCAGTTAGAGAAGATTGCAAGTAACAGGCAATCAAACAAATTACCAGGGAGAGAAGCTGAATTAACACACGACCACTATGTACTCTTCAAAGCTGAATGTGATTAACAGGATCAGAATGTGATTTTGGCTTTTTCAATGCAGCAGACTTTAGGATGAGGTAGAGGCAATTAGTCTGAGAGTGATAGGATCATTAGCTGGTTACAAGAAGAACCATGGTTTACAGTTTAATGTACATTTCTACAAGCAACTGATCAAAAAGCAGTTTAACATCTTGTATCTGAAAGAACTCTCTCGGGCTATAGCTACTCCCTTTTCCCACCTTGCTTCAGATGTTCAAGACAATACAGTGTGATTTGGAGGAGAATTAATTTAAGAAAAGCACCTGAGTATGAAATATTTTTAATGAACCACTGCACGGATGCGCAGCACAAACTCTGTGTCAGTGTGCAGTTAAACGTGAAGTGACTAGTGCTTGCACTGTAAGTAGGTCTTCTTGATCAGGAGAAAACAGTTGCATACTCTGTCCCAGCTCTGAGTAGCCTGGAGCTAATAAACCTCAACTCTCAGCATCCAACTATGCCTATATGCCCTATCTTCATATAGCCACCTTTGTACCTGAACTCATTGAGAATTGGAACTTATAGATGCACAGGGTTGTGGGTTGACCTTGGATGAGTGCCAGGAACCCACCAAGTCTCTCTATCACTCCCCTCGACTTCCCTCACCACGACAAGGGGGGAGAGAATAAGACGGGAAGAGCTCATGGGGTACGATACAGGCAGTTTAATAGGAAAAGGCAAAAAACAAGCCACGCATGTGCAAAGCAAAGCAAAACAAGGTTTTACTCTCTACTTTCCATCAGCAGGCGATGTCTGGCCTTTCCCGGGAAGCAGGGCTCTGGTACGCGTAGCGGTTGCTCGGAGGACAACGCCTTCACAAACGGATGACCCCAACCCCCTCTTTCTCTCTCTCCCTTTTATACTTGAGCAGACATCACACGGTATGGAAAATCTCTTTGGTCAGTTTGGGTCAGCTGTCCTGGCTGTGTCCCCTCCCAAGATCTTGCCCACGCCATCTCACTGGGCAAGAGTGGGGAAGATGTTGGAAAGCCAGCCTTGGTGCTGAGCAAGTGCTGCTCAGCAGCAGCCACAACACCGGAGTCTTATCTGCCTCCCAGTACAAAGCCCAGCACTGTAAGAGCTGCTCTGGGGAACATTAACTCCAGCTCACCCAAACCCAATACAAGAGACTTTACGGCTGGCGACAGTCACTTCTCTCAAGAGCAAGAACATAAGGACTAGACATTTGGGAAAATCAGCTATAAACCAGTTTGGATCTGCAAGCAGTAGAGCTGTATTTGCACACACTGTGCCTGAGCTTCTGATCTCAAGACAGTTCTCATCATGATGCACTGCTACCTGCTATCTTGGGTCTCTCTTGTATCAGGAAGCTCAGTACAAGTGGAATAGATATGCCATGAAACATCAGCTATGACTTTCTGAATATCCCTTCCCTAATACTTTTCCCTCTTCTACACACCTGGTGGAAAATAATTAAGTTCCAGGCATTTATTTGGACTATTAATGAGGCAGGGCAGTCTACAAATAATAAGGCATGTGTGGACAGGACTCATAAGAGGAATTGGGTAGCTTTCATGAGATCATATGTGGAAGATGAGTGACCACACAGTTCAAGTAGTCTTCCCTGGACCAGAAACATACGTTGTGACTGTGGGCTACAACAAGATACAAACTGCAGAGGTCTCCAGCACCTCAGACATTAACATGGGAAATTCATCTAGATGGTTACACATGGCAACCATCTCTGGGCAGTCTTGCTTCATTGGGGTGGTTGGACCAGATGACCCCCAGAAGTCCCTCAATTATTCTGTGATTCTCTTGATACCTAGCAGAACCCATCCACACTGTCCAAAGCATAGGAGACTGGAAAAGCAATCAACAAGGTAGGCTGTGTTTATACTGACAGGATATTGCACAGTGCAGTGGGTACAGATCTGTAACGTAACTCATAGAGAGAACAAGATGTCTACACAGTGTGTACTGCAGGGTTTTTACTTCCCTCTAGTCTGGACCAAAGTTTGAATCACTTTTGGTTTAATTTCATCTGAAAGGAATTCATTTAATGCTCTGTGAGGATGTTCCATTGTGTGAACCAAAGCATGAAAGGTGAAAACACTCTTTAAAAATAACACACTCCCTATTTACACTGTAATGTTAAACGAGAAGGACACTCAGAATCCAGCAGGCACTGGATCCTATTTCACAATGAAGATCATGGTAAGATGGCTCACTCAACTTTCAGCTGTGCATCTCTTCATCTCAGGACATCGAACTCTAGCTTCAAGCCACAGATGAAAAGGAGAGAGATGTGGTGGAAGATTTCAGGACTGCTGAAGGTTAAGGTTAGTTCAATAATGCTTTTTAATAATTATTTTAAATGTTCATTTTAGTTCCCTCCTTATACAGATATCACGTTTCTGCTCCTAGTACAGCAAATCCTATGCCCAGCTTTCCTTGTAACTTTGAGATGTCTTTTTTTTTTTTTTTCCTGCCCAGTTTTATTTACCTTTATTTGTTGCATACCGTTTTTTTATCACTTTTTGCTAGACAATGCTGGTGAATTTCTGGGCAATCCTACTCTACTTGACAAATAAAAGAGTTCCTTGAGTTAAAATCACCAGGAATGAAAAAGAAAGAAACCTGGATCTAATGCATGTGAGAATAAGAGAGAAGCACTTAAAAAGTTGAAAAACAGCCTGCATGGTTTCCAACTACTACCTTACCAACATGACGATCTGCCGATCACATATGCTAGTCTTGCTAGGAGGTCTCAGATGTTTAGGGATGCTTAAGCTAATGTTAGAGACTCAAGGTAATGTCAGAGACTCATGGTTGTGCACCTGAATCCTACCAAGATTGTCTGATGCACTTAAGCTGTCCGAATCCTACCAAGATTGTCTGATGCACTTAAGCTGTCCTGACCAGGTTATTTACCCTTTATTTAAGACCTCACAACTCCCATGATTCTTCCAGGGTAAACTGGCACACTCAGATAGCTGCTGTCTACGCTCAAGCCTAAGAAAAGAAGGGACAGGCTTCCAGTGTCTACAGCACAAACTGCAACTCTCCTTATCTTACTGCATCAGACGTAGGCACTCAGCATTCTCCTCCATGCCCTAACACTGGAGATAAAATGAAAATTCATGACAGTACAGTGCACCTGCCACGGATGCGCAACGTCCTTATGTTTCTAACAACATATAAATTATGAAGCTTAGTGTTTCAGGCTGTTTTCCAAAGGTTCATATTAAAAAAGAAAACCAAACACAAACTATAATCCATCATGCCTAATTTCATGTAAAAACTTTGAAGGAAAAAAAGCAAGCAACTGCATGTCCTTGGTAGAGAAATCTAATTTCCATCGTGGTATCAAATGTAGCAGAGTGGTGTTAGCATAGTCACTTAAATTTACACTATCAGCATAAATACTTATTAATAAAATCTGAAAAAAAATACAGCAAGAATATATGTTATGAGACAAAAGGAAATGCTTTAGAAGAAGACGTAATGATCTGATAGAAGAATCTGAGAGTGCTTTGTTCAATAAAGGATTTTTGTTATTTCTAAACAAAATAAAATACAATATGATAAAATAGTGTAAAATCAGATGCATTTGCATTTAATCGAGACTATATTAGCTAGCATATCTTTAAAAATAAACTTCTTATGAACCCAGCTAAAGATGGGTTATTTTCAGATAAAATAATATTTGAGTGCCATTCTTTTTCTTCTTTAAATTGTGAGCTTTGTTTTGATTGCTTCTTTTTTCAATTTAAGCTTAGATCTTCAACATTATTCCAACATTATGCCACTGTATTTTTAATGTCTGTATTCCTCTTGGCCAAGATAATAAATACAACTCTGATTTTCTCATTAGCCTGTTCTTAGATAGCACATTCCCTCTGAATCGCTTTATGGCTGCAACAACTGCATAAAAGAAACAAATTTTAAAAAACACTATGTACTGTCACCTGTCTCCAGTACAATTAAAAGTTAGAAGCAGGAGTGTAAGGCCTGCCACTTCAAATCATTGTGGATTGTCAAAAATACTTCTGAGGCCATTATTCTGAAATTTTTGAAGTGAAACACACACACACACAAGTTCACAGGTCACTTCATTTCTGTGAGCAACTCCTTAAGTAACAGCTACCGCTTAGAGCACAGACTGTGTGAATCCTTCATCAATATCTTTATGTAATTAGTAATAATTGTTATATAGATATTACAGGAAAAAAACACCTGAACTACTATAGAATTTTTTCAAGATTTTAGTAAAAATTCACATAAATCAGATGTATATACGATCAACTGTACAACCATTTCAAGAGCAGTATCAATCTTCTCCAGTGAAACTTTTTGTAACCACACTTTACTAAACCATGACTAATCCTGTTTTATTGATATCTCAAAGCCAAAATGCGGGGGGCGGGGAAAGTAAAAAGCATATTTTTGCCTTAGGATCTGGATTTTCAAACGTGCCAAAGGGAGCTGCTACCCATTTCCTGTGGGAACTCAAGGCAGCTGATGTTCCAGTTGTATTCAGCGCACTGGTAAATCCTGCCTGCAGCACACACCAGATAAGGCTGTTTTCATACTGATCCTGCAAACTGGAATGACTTCTGTGGGTGTCAGTAACTCCCAGAACTTGTCAGGGAGTATTCACATCCTCATGGGAAATGGCAGTACCTGGTATTGTCCACGTTTGAATATAGTCTGAGGTAAAAGAAAATTTAGTGTTTCAAAATGATAGCCTCAATGATAATTAAATCTACAACTTATTCTCCTAACATTGAATATTTCACATCTGTGTACAGAAGTACTTTGCACATAAATGTGGTTACACGATTTTTGTAGCAATGACATAGTTGATTGCATTGGACAGTAACCGTCAAGAAACAAACAATAGAACAGCAATAGTCTATCTGCTATGGAATATTCAAAGGTTATCAGTACTTGATGCTGCTAAGATTTAAAAATAGATCATTGAATTACCAGCGGTTAAGCAGGCTTAGACATCTGGTGGAGTTACAAGGAGCTTTTTTGCTGCATCGGTACACTCCAAGAGTTGATAAAGTCTATAATACCATTCTGTGTTAGATCAATCAATTTGAGTTCTTGTAAGAAAGCCAAGGACAAAACAATACTCAGC
>VWZK01017243.1:17755-33236 GCA_013396935.1 Baryphthengus martii
ATGATTGTGAGTAGCTCATGATACCACACACCGTCAGAGTATTATGCTACTTTTCTCTCAAGTACTCCAAGCCATGACTGTGCAGTACAATTTGCTGATTCCAGCACCTAGTTTTAGCTCAAAATAGATATGGAAATGGAAAAAAAAAAACATTTACATTTAGCTGTTTACATAATGGTACATGCTTTTAAAAGTGAACATCACATAAAACTGGATGATAATAAGAAGTAGCTTTCAGGTGTGTAATTGCAGTTACTGGTGCATTAACAATAACGATGCTGATAACTTTTGATCAGAACATTTTGGCTATGACTAAAAGTGAAAATAAATCACAGAAAAGACCAATTACCAAAGTGAAAAAAAAACAAATTAGAAAAAATATAGACTATTTGCATTTCTATGAGTAAGGAACAGATACCTGCCATGCTAGACAGACATGTTCCACCCTCTTTAGAGTGTGAGAACAAGAAAGGAGCTCTATTCTCTCTCCTCATTTTACTAAAATATATCTCAAATTGATGAGCAAATTTATTAGCAAGATTTCCTATGTGCCAGTGCTGTGGGCTCTGTCCCAGTACAGATTCCCTAGTTTTCTGTTAAAGACCATTGCCGGAGTGTGTAGAACAGCAGCAAAATACTGGCAAACACAGAGAGGAGAAAACTTGAAATGTAAGCAGGGGAACTGTGGTCTATTTAGCTGCAAATTTCAGAATGACACTTGGTAACCAGAAATGTGACGGTCGAGGACGTAACATTTCATTCCAGCACTTCAAAATAGCATCAGCTTTTGAACAACAGCCAGGAGAAATCTGGGTATCTCAGACTTCATTTGTCTTTGTTTTTAGCGTACCATGGGCTTTAAACTGAAATCAAAAGCGATGCAATAGCTGGGAAAGCAAAATCCTTCCCTACAAATGAATTACTGCAACTTTTGCTTGGTTTTCAGTAGGGAAGATGATGTGACACCTTTTAGTGGAGGACTGATAAATATCTTTGTAAAATGCTGGGATCATAAATGGACTCACCTATGCATGTGCAGCTCTTTTTATTTTTAAAATGAAAAATAATGGTGATAATATGGAAGTTCGTTATTCACCTGGTTGGTTTTTCTCAGGTGATTAATAATGCTGCAAATATTTTCTGCTGTACATAAAAATGTCCCAATAATCTATGAGTATCCGGGCTATAGATCAAGAAGTAAATTGAAGATAAGCTTGCACATAAGATACTGAAAAGTGACTGATAATTAATATAACTACTGAACTGTTGAAATACTAACAAAAACCTGTCTGTAAGAAAAGTTAAATCTGCCTAGAAGATAAGTGGGGTTTAAGCTGAAAGTTCCTCCTTGTATTTAAAAGCTCTGCGAGCATGACTCTTATTTTCATAGTAAATTCAACCAAGACAGCATCATTCAGCCATTCTTTTTATAAATGACTTTGCTCATCTATCAGCCAGGATTATTTTGCATAACCTATTTCACACAGCTACACTGCTGTAGCTGTAAAACAAAATGTCGAAATTGTGCTACCAGCCCTTGAAAACAAAAGTAATTTTTTTTTTTTTTTTTCCCCTGGTGTTCCCCCCTAAACTGAAAGGACAAGCTTTTGCTTCCAGGGATACATTATTAATGACCAGCATATATACACAAAATTGGTGAACTACAACGTAGGAACTGGCTTTGACTTTTTTAGTTAGACAAGTATTTTTGCAAATTTACAGAAGAAATTAAGTTTCTTTTTCCTTTTAGACTAGATGGCTTGCCACTTCTAAGGCAATAATCTGGTAATGTACTGGCTTGAATACAATTAAAAGGTCTATTAATCTTCATTCTCCAGGACATAAGAAAGATTATCTGTTATTAGTGAAAAGGACACCCTGGAGCCCTTATTATAGAGCTTCATAAACAGACCTCTGGTCAAAATAATACTAGGCTTCTGGCAGGACATACCCAACCCTAGGACTGAGTTCTGCCTTTGATCTGACATAGATGTGTTTTCTTGGCTTTCAAAACACCCTGTAACGCTTATCAGCTCTCTGCACCTACTGCGAAGCGCATGGAAAGCATAAGGCGTGACTGATTTAAGGGATTAACACTTTGCTAAAATTGTTGACCAAGCCTGGAGTTAAATGGGAAAATGTTTTCCTGTTCCCCCAAAGTTAAAAAAATAAACAAATCACTTTGTACTGTCAGAAATGGGAAAAAAACCCCAACCATCTTGAGAGATGGAAGAAGAAAAAGTATGCTTTTAAAATAGATGATCAACATAATGGTCATTAGGCTTGCCTGACTCTGGCTCAGTTTCTAATCCAGACAGGGAAAAGAAGTCTTACGAGAATGGACTTCCACATTCAGGTAAACGTAACAATTGAATAACTTTTACCATTTGAGTATATATTCCATTCTAGAGCTTTCGTGATGAAAGTTCCACAAAAATTGATTGACCTGGAAATATCATAAGAATTTCAAATGAGCAACTTGGACTGCATGAACTTCCAAACAGTTCAAACCCAGATTTTAAACTGGAACCCAGAGATGTAGTAATAATTAATTCAAATAGCACTATATTGAATTAAGTATTAAGTAAAGTTGATGTGGAACCAGAGTTTTAGTATTCAGAAGTCTCTGAAATTTGAATGATAATTTTCATAAAAGTTTGACCACCTTAGTAGTGGTATGAATTTCTACTGAAGAAGTTCAAAATGATCTATAATGTTGTTTGATTTTGATGAGAGCGGGTATAAAAGTAAATATATGAAATCCAAAATATTATAAATTTAATTTAAAAGCAAAAAACCAAACAGCTGCTTTTTCATTTAGAATGGTTTCCATAATATCCAAACATTCAGAATATTAAGATGTTTCCAGACATCTCAGTTGTTGAAAGATTTTTCATTTAAAAAAAATAAAATTGACAGCTATTCCATCCTTTGTGCTGTTACATAATTAATCAAAAGGATACTGATGCTATAGTGCTCTGCTGTGTTTGACTGGAATAGAATTAATTCTCTTCACAGTAGCTGGTATGTTGCTATGTTTTCGATTTGTGCTGGAAATTTGAGTTGATAATTCAGTGATGTTCTCGTTACTGCTGAGCAGTGCTTATACAGAGCCAAGGCCTTTTCTGCTCCTCATCCCTCTCATTATCTCAACCCACGCATTTTCTCACTTTTACCCTTCCAATTCTCCCCCTCATCCCACCAGTGGGGAGTGAGTGAGCAGCAGGCTGGGGCTTAGTTGCCTCCGTATGCCTCAATAGATCTTAGGAAAATCACTACCTGTCTGTGACTGGCCCTGAATAATACTATTTTTTTATTCTTCTTCAGATTTATAAAGTGAAAGCACTCCCGTGTTTGCACTCTAACTAATGTGAGAACATAGAAAGAGCATAATGCGGAAGGTTGGTGCATTAATATATCCATCTTCTCATCCAACACTACTACAGGGTCTAAAACAAGGTTAAGAGGACTAGCATCTACCTGACTGAGGCTGGAAACAATTTGAAAACTTATGGCTCCTCACAAAGAACACTAGACAAACCACTTCTGGGGTTATAGAAAGGTATCCGCAGCTAGAATCCCTCTTTTGATACTCCCAGAGGCCACCAATGGTCAGGCAGTAACCGGAACCTACACCATTCAAGGGTCAGACTGGATGAAATGGACTTTCCAGCATGCGGCATACAGATTTTCGGAGCCTGATTGATCCTTTTTATCCTCCTCTTTAACTTACCTCCAACTGATTCCTCATTATGCTCTACAGTACTTCCACTGAAGAAAATAACAAAGAAACCACATGCAAGTGTTTTCTGTCAGTTCAGCTGTTGTGATTTAAGAGTTAACAAATTGAGGGGGGGGACGAACACTTGGTAACTGTAGGACCTTGAGGGGTCAGAGGGAAACTGCTATTCCTTCCACTTCCCTGCCACACTCTATAAAAGGACAGGAACTTCGAGTTTTCGCTCTCCTTTCTCTCTCCCTCGGACTGTGTTGCTGGTGGGACCGCAACCTTGCTCAGCTAGGGGTGGCTCCACATGCTCTGCATATTGAGGCATACGGAGAGATACTTAATTCCAAAATAGACATAACTTCAACACCAAGCTCTGTGTCCATGGACCTCCAGTCTTCTGTGTCATTTTCTTTGTCAAACTGAGAGGAATAGAGATAAACTTAGGAAATAATCTGCCTTGATATATCGTATTGCTGATGTGATGTTCCTGTTGTGCTTCAACCCCAGTGCTCTGCATCACCATCCCAGAACTGGTTTTGTATATTTTTGCATATCCCCCTTCCCTTAATATTTCCTTTTCCCTGTTTATATCTTACCTGTTAAATTTTGCTCATAGTCTTAACTTCCAATTTTGTATGAGGCGCTTCCCTCCTCATTTCCCTTTGTATCCTCCCTTGGGAGGGAAGGGGGAGGGGGAGAGAGGGCCCCTATGAATCCTGCTCTGTGGGGCTTGCCCTGAGCCTTAAACGGAGACATCCACACAACGTAAAGTAGATTCCTACACCTAAAGTGTTTCTAGGCCTTCCTTTAGCACTGGGTTCAGTTCTGGGCACCACAGTGCAAGAAAGACATTGAGGTGCTGGAGCGTGTCCAGAGAAGGGCAATGCAGCTGGTGAGGGGTCTAGAGAATAAGTCCTTTGAGGAGCGGCTGAGGGAGCTGAGGTTGTTTAGTCTGAATTAAAAGGAGGCTGAGGGGAGACCTTCTTGTTCTCTGCAACTACCTGAAAGGAGGTTGTAGAGAGGTGGGGGTTGGTCTCTGCACAAGTCACAACTGAGTGGACAAGAGGAAATGGCCTCAAGTTAAGCCAGGAGAGGTTTAGGTTGGACTTTAGGAAAGACTTCTATACTGAAAGGGTTATCAAAGACTGGAACAGGCTGCCCAGGGAGGTGGCTGAATGGATATCTCTGTTTGCATTTAAAAGCCATCTAGATGTGGTGCTCAAGGACATGGTGTAGTAGAGGCCCTGGTAGAGTTAGATAAAGGCTGGACTTGATCTTAAAGATCTTTTCCAACTATAGCGATTCTGTGATTCTGTGAACTAAACAGAATAAACTCAATGATTGTTAAAGGCCATTATAAGTGTCTTCATATGTTTGAGACGACACTCGATAGTCACATTACAAGTACATTAAAACTATTAGGCAGTATTACCACCATTTCCAGTATAAATATCTATACCTATGTTTGAAATACCATGCTTGTTGCTTTCTACATCTAATATATTAAAGATTTAGACAATAACAAATGTCATGTCGTGTTGAGACTGAACAGGTTAGTAAAAACACTTGCGTTATTTTTCAATATATGAAGAGTGCCAAAATTCTCTAGGAGTACTTTGGCTAAGACTAACCGCAACTAACATTTTTGAAAAACAAGAAAACAGCTGTTTTTTGAACCGAAGATAGTAAAAGACAAATGCATAGTTACGGCTGGAAAACACAGTTTGAAAACACAGTTCTATCAAAAACATAGCTATTTTCTATAATAAATGAGGCTGGATCCCAAAGAAAGTAGTATCTTAAGCAGAATATTTACGAGATTCTATATTTGCATGTACCCACACAACCCCTACTGACATCTGTTATAGCTAACAAAGAGCTGCACACATACCACAGAGAGCAATGTCTGGTCTGCTATAAAACAGCAGAAAAACAGGAGATGATCAATTATTAATGAAGTAAAAATCTTAAAAGTTTTGAGCACCAACACATAGAGAAGCCTGCGAAATCACAGCATTAAGAAATTTGGAAAGAACATATTTTCACCTCTGGGCGATCTTTTTTCCTTGTAGATCCATCAGATATTTCTGGTTTTGTTGTGTTGTTTTGTTTTTTTTTCGTGTGTGTTTTTTTGTTGGTTTTTTTTTGTTTTTTTTTTTTTTTTTTGTGTGGGTTTGTTTTGTTTTGTTTTGTTTTTTTTCTGTTGTTGTTTGTTTCTGTTGTATTTTTTTTTTCATTTTGTTCCTTGAACAAAGATTGATCTTTTAAATGCCTCCTGCAGCATTTGCTCTGTCAAGTGGGTAAAACCGTAACTTAATAAAACCCAGTATTTACTGTCAAAGAATCTGCACTTTTGTGAAAGGTTTAGCAAAACCAGAATTTTTCAGTCAACTTCAAGCATGTGGGTGACGTTGTGACACATCGACTTTCATACTTTGGTGGTTTACATAACCACCACATACTTTGGTGGTTAAAAATAATTATAAATGTATAAATCAGAGAAATAAACTTGAATGTGTACCGATTTCATCTACTAGGAAGAAGTCTAGATAAAAACATGTCTTAATGTAAATTAACTTCTATAACTGGAGTTTTCCATCTAGAATTCAAGTCAAGAATTATCGTTATGCAGTTTACAGATTTTCTCCACTGACTGTAAGTAGATGTTTCTCACTCATGCATTGCAGTTCCATGGAGTGCACTGTTTCCTAACTATTTGCTCTGTAGGCAGCAGAAATAAACCTCTATTACTCTAACACAAATCAGCAGTAATTTGTGTACTGACTTGAAAGAGATTATTGTGCTTATATCAGATAACTCAGTGAAAGAACATAATTTTCAAAGTAGCTGTGTTATCCAGTAGTGAAAACGTTCATTTTTCTCACACAAAACTGTATTTTAAAAAACACAGGCATTAACAGAATGTTTGTATCTTTTAGAGCAAAAGCAAATTAAGTATTTTTCCTCACTGGGTGATTCCCAGCAAGTCTTCTCGGAAAGGTCTTGCCATGGTGAGGTTAAAATATACTCCTAAGGTTACACTCACAGTGAATATAACTGTCCTGTTTATCCCAAGTTTGATACTAAATCAACCAGACTAAAGACTTTGTGAAACTGGGTGAGAATATTCTGCTTGGAGTAAGCACTGCATTGCATTTAAAATGGGATTAAACAGTGTCTTCAACTCAGCAACCCCCCCTCCAAAAAAAAAAAGGCATGATTAGCATCCTTTATGTCTGCTGATGTGCTTATCCCCGTAAGCTTCTATGAAAATCTTGGCTATAGGCACTGCAGGCAGGTACAGGCATTAGAAATCCCAAGTTCATAAGAAATTACTAGCTCAGTGAAAATGACCTTCTTATATCACAGGCCAGAGGTCTCATCCTGAAACTACAGATCATCCCCCAAGACTATTTAGCTTAGACATTTCAGCTCTTTCAAACTGCAAAGCCATAGACGAGACAGAGGAAGCTTTTCCTACACCTACTTTTGATTTTAGAAGGACTTTGATGAACAGAAGGCAAGCGGGTTCACATAAGGGGTAATTTTGGGGTTACCTTGATTTAAAAGTACTTTGTAACTCTCCATGGTAAATACTCTATAAGAGTAACCAGCAAGAATGGGAGAATAAAAAAACAAAACCAAATACAAAAAAAAAAACCCCACAAAAAAATCCAAGAAAGTCTCTGTTACAAAGTATCCACATGAAGTGGGTACTTTATTCACAGCAGTCGTTTTGCTTGTAGTACTATTGGTGAAGGAAATAATTTCTAAATTAACAACACAAAAGTCAATACTTTAATCCCCAATATTTTCAGAATTACAAATGCAATTAGTTTTTATGAATTCTGGTATTATCTGCTGTATTCAGTAATTAATTTCAAGGTTGAAATGATGATCCTATCATGACAGCACACTGTACTTTGGTTAGAAAGAGATATTTGGTATGTACGTCTGCAATTATGCTGGCACATAAGAGCATAAAGGTCAGAGGCTAAATCAGAGTGGAGCATCTGGGCTTTTAAAGTTATCTTCTCTGCATTTCTTTATTTCTATTTTTGATTATACATTCAACTGCAAAAGAGAATCTTAAAGAAAAGCAGTTTTATTTTGCTTGCCTAAATAATGCACATTTGAAATCAGCAATGGCCATTGAGAAAGCAAACAAAGAAACCCCATAAAATCCTTTCCATTTTCTTGAGGCTTCACATAGCTCATGAAAGCCTCATTGACTGAGACGTAAGTGATATTATCTCCAAGCAGAAGTCGGGCTGCATTTTGATTGCTCAGAAGCCAGTCGGACTCTTTTCATCAGCAGGAGTTTGAAAGAGCTTTTATCTGAAATGTTGTAAGATGGCACCAGCTCTTGACAGCAGGTGGGAAGAGCAGCCTGTAGAGACTGTCTTGCTGGCTGTAGCTCAGCAGAGCATGGCAAAACATCACAGACATGCATGGTAGCAAGGAATGCGATTCATTCCTGATGCTATACAAATGACTCATGCAGGGCCTATTGAAAAACTCTAAAAGAAATACTCATACAAAGTTTTGAAAGACGATCTCAGGTTTGAATAATGCAACTCTTCCAGTGCATTTGCAGGTTCTCTTCTGTATGGTGAAAGCCCAAGGAGCCAGAAAGTATTCTTTCATTATAGAATATATACACACACACATATATATACTTAGATACACAGATAAATACATTCAAAACATACCGCATTTTTGCTTTAAGGTTTTCACATTTCCTGATCTGTGAAATTGCTCTTTGAGTTACACACACATACTCCCAAACATACTCCATCACAATTCTGAATTCTTAGCTGAGATGAGCCTAGCATTGTGTGTCCCTGTGTCAGAGAGGTATGCATAGGGATTTTATATCTATATATATATATGCATATAGATATATAAATTTGTTTATGATAAATTCAACTGTGATCACGTGTAAGCACATGTGGAAGAAGAAGCAAATGTAATTAAAGTATTGCTGAATGCAAGTAGGAAAGTGAATTTCTTGAAGTAGAGGAAATCAAAGACTGGGAGATACAATGAAAAAAATAGGAATAAAATTCTGCAGGATTGTGTGGCTGTTGGTGTTTGGGGCAGTTGTAGCTAAGAGCTCACACTTATAGCTCGAGATAGTTTCATTTTCATTATGAGTCATGGATACTGGATGATATTAAGTCCTTAATATTTTTCACCAAGACCATGTGAAATAGTAAACCTATGTGTTCACACTATTTTTATTTACTCTACATTTTGTGTTTCATTCTGTGGATGCCATAGCCATGCACTGCTAGAAAACAATGCCGTTGCATTGTGAAGGTTTAAAATAGCTGCCAGTTCTTGATCTAAACAAAACACAAAATCACATAGGAATAAATACTTTGCACAGCACAAGCCCTTTTCATGTTCCAGTATTTGCGAGTACTGGGATAAATAAATGAGCCTTAGAGTTTCACTGTGGAGAGCACCTTCTGGAGAGCATTTGTGCTGACAGCTTCTACCCCTGAGCACCCATGGTGCCAGCACATGTAGCAAGCAGACAGCTGACACCTCACCTGACAAGTTAAAACTATTCTACGAGTTTACAGTTCAATATTATTAGAAACCAACCTGTCAGTGCAGCTCTATTTTCCCATTTCTCAATTATTTCCATTTCTGGCCTGTAGAAGTCGATCAGAGCAAATCTTAAGAGCAACAGGATACACTTAGTCCTGTGTTGGCCCATTAGATACAACAAGGAGTGTTTCACTGTTCCCTGGAAGTAGGAGATACTGATAAAATGAAGAATGTGATCTTCCTGTTAATGATAGCAAATATATCAGTTGGCTACATAGGGAATATTATTTTCTTTGCAAACCTTGTCTGAGCTACATTCTAACTGATGAATTAAAATGATATGTTACCTGTGATACACATCCACGGTTCCTCAAATATCTTTGGAACATTGTGGGATTATCTTTCTTTTATCATTCTGCACCAGTTTACGTGCACTTATTCTTATTATCCAATTCACTCTGACTTCTCTGAAAATTAACAAAAATAATACAGGCCTAAATAAGACCCAAAAAAAAAAAAAAAAAAAGACTTAATAGGCACTGAAAATGCTCTTAACCTGGTGACAGTGCATTGTTATATATAACACACATCATGTATGTCTTCAGCTTACTACTATGACAGTAAGAAGTGTACTGAATGCCAACCGTGGCATTTCACTAGTTCGTAGTATTCATAGTTTCCTGGGCTTCATATCAGAGAACTTAGGCTTATTTCTATACAGCAGATGAAATGTAATGATCCTGGACAAATATGGAACTAACCTTTTTGAGGAGGAAGCGCTGAACAAAGATAAATGAGGTGGGACTTGCCAGGATTTTTATGTACTACTTAACACAGAGTTGTGCAGTATGTATCTGCACAAGCTCCTGCAGGAGCTAAGCCTTTTCTAAACAGGATATCAAATCAATAAGAAAGGATATGACATCAGGTTTTCTTTTCCTAAATGCCAGTAATTTTATTTCTACAAAATTATGCTCCTGTTTTTCTAAGGGTGTCTCTGTATGCATATAGAAAAGATTCAAATCAATGTACATAGTCCAACTCTAGTTGAAGTGTTGCCAGATCATCCTAAGAAATTATTCTTTCACTCACAGTAAAGTAAAAATAGCAGCAGGTCAAAAGTGTATATATATATATATGAACTGTGCTTAAGTTTGTCACTTGTCTGAAGTGAGACAGGAATCTTGTTCTGCCTTTCGCAGATGTGATCTTAAATTAGGGTAGTTTTCATGGGCTCCAAAGGGGACTATGCTGTGTCTTACTTCATGTCCAAAAGCACACAAATAAGCCTTGAATGTCTCTTGTTCCATTGTTACAGTCTGACACAAAGATGGGAGTTGTTACAGCAGCTACAAGACCAGTTATGGGCACAAAATAAAGGTTCGGGTCCCCCAGCTGCTCAATTAGGAGTATTCTCATCAGAGTGTCTATTTGTTGCATAGTTTGTTACTCAAACAGCTTTACCAATGAAAGACAGCAATGTAAAAAACTAGTCTTCTATGTGCATGTTGCATCAGCTTAATTGCATTAAAAATTAAACTCTGCATTTAGTTTACTGAGGAGTAAGAACCTACTGAGGA
Organism: Baryphthengus martii; assembly: GCA_013396935.1. NCBI lineage: Eukaryota > Metazoa > Chordata > Aves > Coraciiformes > Momotidae > Baryphthengus > Baryphthengus martii. The sequence goes on from VWZK01017243.1 coordinate 28,625, forward strand.
GAACCAAGAGTATTCTTCTTAAATGAAAGTATTTTAAAAGTGATATTTGCTGGTTTTGACTCATACCTTAAAATGTGTTACTCATAGCAAGCTCACCACTATAAACCAGCCTGCATAGATCTGATTATTACAGGATCCACTTGCACTTAAGTAGATATTAGAAATATGTTACCATAATCAGAGATTAAGTACATATAACTGCATTTGATCTTTAAGGTAACAAATGTAGCTGCAGTAAAAATGAAATTGGTTATGATGCAACATAATTCAACTGGTTTCCCTGCTATTAAAATGTCTCAGAATCAAATATTTTTCCCTAAGTTATCTGTGTTGAACTAGTGGATACTTAAGATTTCTTTAGTTTCATAATTTTTCTCCTCTTCTGATGTATATGCATTAGATGAATATCAGTGTGGAATATTTACAGTCTATGCAGCATGGCTGATATGTAATCTTGGCATCTGGCTGCTTTGCTACTGTATAAATGCAAAAAAGAGCGGAAACCTTGCAGGCTGTTTGGCTAGCTGCAGTGATAAATATCAATTAGCAATAAATGACTCCACTGCCATGGATGCCTTAAGCACTGTTTCCACGATAACGTGCCCTACACACTGTGCCCGCCCAAAGTAATGCAGCAGCACTTATTATTAAAATGAAATATCTGCCTCCTGCATTCAGTAAGTAGATGTCCGTGATCTTCAGGATTCATCACAGACAGAGTGGAAGGACTTTGGAAGTGCTGCAGCAGAACATGGATGCCATAGAGACATCAGATACCTTCCTGGAAAAGAGATGTCCAGCAACAAGGTGGTGTCCTCTGCATAGGGCTGCCATCCAGATTCAGAGGCATGTAGAGAGGAGGAGGCAGATGGACAACCTCCCTTTGCGGCTTCCAGCACAGCTGCCCATGCAGGCTTTGACAAACACAATGATTAGGAGCCTGCACTACTTGTCGTTGTGACTGAGATGGATGAAAGGACAGAGGGCAAGAGGAGAGGTGGTAAACACATGTAAATGCAAACCTTTGTTTATTTTGAGGGGACGAAACATGCACAAGAAAATTATAGCAAGATGTTGGCAACATAACTCAGGCTGCTACTGTTTCAACTCAATCTAGTTATCTTACTATGAATTATTTTTCAAGATGGGTAGCTTGTATTGGATTTTTCTGTAGAAAGAATGACTTAACTTTAACCTGAGTTTGGGAGCTGTGTTACTTTTCACTAGCAAAATGCTAAAAAAAAATCTGCCTTTTTTTTTTTTTGTCTTGGAAGTGACGTACTTACATTAGAAATTCAATGTGCACCTCAGGACACCCTTATTCAGCTGCTAAATCCTACAATTTTGGCATGGTAGATAAAAGTGCAAAGGTGTGGATTACAGCTATTGAGCAAAATCTCTCCACAAATTCAAAAAGAAATACAGACACTATTAGTGATAACACACACCCCCCGCCCCGGACAGATGGGTAATTCTGATTTAACTTTTATTCTGGCACTGTGAACACTGCATGACTGCAATGTATCATCCAATCTAATGCAACGCATCAGATCAACGAATCTGAACATCATGTAAGGCTTTAGATGAATTCTGCAAAAACAACAGCTACCACTCAGCCCTTGTGATGCAACCGATCAAGAACAGCTCATCAGGTCTTGCAACATGTTCCTAATTTCCAGAGAAAGCCAGGGGCTGCCACACTCATTTGCACCTTTTCATAGGAAATTCATACTCTGTTAATTCTCTAGCCAGGGAAAGAGGCCAGCCGTTTTTCTTGAAGAGGGGTTGTGAGCAGAATGAGGAAAGACTTCAGGCTGCAAAGCTGATGAAAAGTAGGCAACACAACTTTTGCTGAGAGCTCTGTGCACCTCACCAGGTCATTCTACACGAATCTGAACTTCTAGTCAGTAGCTTCTTCAGACTCAAGTGCTCTCAGAAAGCAGAGTTGGCCAAAATTCATACTCTGGAGAGCACCTAGAGCTTGTTTGTGGCGAGATGTATGAGCATATATATACTCAAAAATGAAAGATGAGTGACTGCTAGACTTTATTGAGTATGTAGAATGGACAATGTAATGATTGTTAAGTGTGTATAAAAGTAAAAATAAAATGCAAATTAATTCATAATGTTATTACGAAAGATTAAATTTATCAATATTTCCATATTTGTTAAAATTTGTAAAGGTGCATATTTGGACAAATACGTACTAATCTGGAAACATGCACAACAATTAACACAAAATAAATATGATTAAAAGGTTAATCTATAAAGTAAGATATCTAAACAGGCCTTAAAACATTATTTGCAGCATCCATGCAATATCCATTGATTCTGTGTACAAATTAAACACTCCATCCCAGGGGAAAAAAACCCAAACACCTAGAAAAAAATGCATCTTGTAGGCAATATTTCCTCCTCCTTGTAGTGATGAAAAGAGGAGACAATATATAAACATCTGGTTGTTCTTTACTAGGTGGACAAGCTATTGTTTTCATGACAGTTTCCTAGTGCCTCTTCTGCTCCCTGTAAGCTTGCCCAGCCCTACTACAGCAGATTATATTGTTAGAATGGAGTGTCAAGCATTGAGTGTTTTCCTCATAACTTCTTAGCCTAAATCACACATATTTTTATCACTGGGACCTTCAGTTAATACAAGTGCTTTCACCTCGATCAGAGTGAAACACAGCAGAGTGAAGAATCTTTCAGATTCTGTATGAGCAAGAGATTCCTATGAATCCTCATAAAAAAAATTGACGCTCTTGTTGGATGACGTTGGAACTGTTACGTACGTTACAGTGTTCACGCTGCTAAATTCACTCAGTTATGCTTCCTGTGATATCTGTAACCCAACATTCAACTCTGCATTTCATCCTTATCTGTATTGTGTGTTCTGACAATGACATTTTACTGGTACTATTAAAGCAGGTGCATTGAATACTGGTGTTTTTGATATTAAGAAGGTCATGGAGACTTGAGTAATCAGAGTTTAAATCTCTTTTTTTTTTTTTCCCAACAACATTTATAATGGACATAGCTATTTTTGTTCTGTGCCTTGATGTTTTAATGTTCCAGTAAATTAAGATTTTTGTACACAGTTCACTATCAGCATCTTGTCTGTTCTCCAATTATTTATTTAACCAGGCTGAAAAATGTTGTCATTCATAGAAATCAAAGCTATCGTCAATGCCTTTAAAATTTCTTTGACTGTCACTTCAAAATTCTTCTAGTGGAAAACCACCTTTTGTACATTTACACAATAGCTCTTATATTCATTCATTTATGAAATGTAAACTTCTCTGTGCGATTTTACTTAACAGAAACAATATTGTGAAGATCGCTTGACGTTATCACAAGTAATGGTAATTTAAGAGCTTAGAAATATTAGTCATGAAACAATTAGGTGATAACATAGAAACACAGAATGTGTTGTTCTGTCTACTTGCTTAATTGTTTATGCAGGCGATTCATTCTAAGATGAAGTTATTTCAACTATATCATGTGAAATAGAGCACAGTGCTTGAGTTGAAATACATAAAAAGCGAAAGAGGAAGACATACACGTAGAGGATCTACAAGATACAAGGAAGCCCCTTGGCAGACGTCAGGTACTTATCACCCTTTTTCTAGTGAAGTGCTCCTTGTCCATCTGGCAGTGCCTGAGGCACCTTTTCAGTTCAGTGATAAGGGTGAAACCAGCAAATCTGCTAAAAACAAATTCCAAATACCTCATACTATCTGTCCACACAATCGGGTCTAGCTGATTGCCAGGTCCCAAGACTTTCTTCGTTTCCTGAGGGCTAACTGGAAAAGGCATATGTTAATTTCAGGGGACAGCAAGCTGGCAAAATACCATTCTTAGCTTTGAAATTATTGTGTAGGAATATATTTCAGGTTATTTGTCTGATAATATAGAAATAAAATCGGCTGGGTAATTATATTAAAGTGGCCTGAAATAAAAATACTGAATGACAAATTGAGCAGACTTAAGCTAGACTTTTTTTTTTTACTTTTTTTTTTCTTTCCTGAAAAGTACGTTCCTAACCAAAACTAGACATGTCAATTTAGCAGAGTGAATAGAAAGTCAATGGAGAGAACAGCCTCCTCCAGAGGGCTGTTCATTCTGTGTTGTCCAGACAGGCATCACAGGAAAGCAGCAATGGCTCTTTGCACTCCCTAGAGATGGGAGTGCCAGTGACTTACTTAGAGTTGGCTAAATAGACTCAGCAAAAATAAATGTACACCTATGCACAGTAAGGACATGTATGAAACAATCTTTTTATAGGATTATGAAACAAGGAAGTTCCTGTTGTAAAATGGAGCCACAGTTGCAGGATACGATCCTGCAGAAATAAACCTGAAAATTTTATAAAATTAGAGTAGCATGTATAAATTAGTCTTTTGACATTATTCCTGAGTCAATCAGGTTATGCGAGCTCAGTGTATAAAACTCTTTTGATTATCAGACTACAGAAACATGTGCCCCATATTTGGCCTGGAGCATTGAGCATTTACTTCCAGCTAAATGCAACGGGCACTTTTGAAAGCAGTTCTCCTAACAATAGAATTACATCAAAATCCCTCTGAAAAAAAAAAAAAAAAAAAAAAAAAAAAAA
>VWZK01017243.1:33269-43333 GCA_013396935.1 Baryphthengus martii
GAGTTAATGAACTATCTTTATGCTGTCCCAACTTTCTTGTTCACTTTATTTTTCCCTTTCTTTGACTATAGCACCTTTGCTCATATGGTAAATATCTCTACAGATGAATGACAGAAGACTGGTGCAAACCAAGGGTCCAGTACTTGGCTTCCAAAACTAGGTACAAAAGGTAAAAGATATATAAATATGTTGGCCTAACACACCTGCAGCCTCCATTGATTTTCAAATAAGGGAATTTTTAGAGATTCCTATGTTTTGTTTATTTACTAATTTCTAACGGGTTTCTTCCTGTAAGAACTGCATGAGTTCATGTCGTTCTTCCCTGGAATTCAAACCAACTTCTCACAGGCACAAAATCACTTGTCAGAGTTTCTCTAGTCTACCATGCTTTGTGTAAAACCACCGCCTAAAACCTGACTCTCACTGTTGATTGTTGTCCTCTAGTACTTGTCACATGTACTTCCCTTATCCAGGCACAACAGGCAGGATCTTATTATCCACTTTGGGGCAACACAGAGGAGAAAAAGGGTTGCAGAAAGCATGAAATTCCCAAATCCTCAGTTCATTGAGTCTATAGGTGGCTAATGGTATGCACCACCGCTACGGTAATGAGCTCAGTGCTAGCTCTTACTGTGGATATCTTTCCTTTTATTTGTATAAACCCGCTGCCTGCTAGTCTCATGTGACTCCACTTAATCCTGATATTGTGAAAAGTACTGCATATTGCATTCCCAACTTTCTTTCTACGTACTCTTCTCTGACATTTTGCTATGTTACATACAGAGAACTTAGAAGAGTCAGCTCAAAGTTAAAAAAACCCCAGCAACATAAAACCAAATTGGTAAATGTTTGTCAAATACTTTAGACAACTGAGGTAGAAATCATTTACAGGATGGTATGGACAGTGAATCCAGCACTGAAAAGGAGTGATTGTTCTAGAAAGATGGAGGTGTGTGACTAGACTAAGGGCTACAGTGTATGATACTGTTTACTCCCAGTCATTATCCTGTCTAACAGGGTATTTATTTATCAGACAGGATTATCTTATTTCATTTGAAACATTGCAGCATTGATTCTTAAATCTAGCTCAAAAAGTGATATGACCATAGATGTCTTCTTTTATCGCTACTTCCGCTTCAAGTGGACATTGTTTATTTGGATATTAACCTTTAAAAAACCCAAACATTTTACGTTACTGTAATAGGTTAGTTGATGGCAGTTCCTGAGCCACTAAAATCCTCCCTCATAGCTTCTATAGCAATGTGGTCCTAAAGTTGGTTTGTTTCATTCCCCCTACACGACTTGATTAAAATCAAGTGCAGATCAGTGAAGATCTCTGTATTTTACAAACAATGCCCTTTTAGAATCATACCATTGAATTTATTTTTGCACATTCTCCTTTAATTTGTGAATGGGGTGATACAATGCAGTGCGACAGACGATCCAATGGTCTACCAATGTCCTCACAGAGTCTCTAGTCCCGTTCTAAAGATCACATTGCCTAAATGGCTGAAGTGCAATGCTAAAATAGGATTTACAGTTCTTTGCAAATGTGAGGAACAGATTAAATTTGAATAATTAATTTTAATGTTTTCATGTATTTTCTCATGCATTAATGTTTAACTTGCTTATATCTTTCCATGCAAAAAATAAAATTTAATTCCCAGAAATCATTTCTTGTTTCAGTCAAAATGAAATGGAAAGGCTCATGAAATGTGGGAGACTGCAATATAAAGTGATTAGGCACGATTTCCACCTTCCAAGTGAGCTTCCACAGTAGATGACAGACTTTTTGAAGTCACGAAGCTAGATGTTACTCAATATGACAACATTTATTTTCAATTACTTCATTTTTTCCAGGAATGCTACGATTCCATTTAAGTTTGACTTTTCAGAGGGTCAAAAAATGCAACACTTCAGTCCTTGCCTCTATAGTGGGTGTCATTACTGCTTCATTAGAACTAAAACTAGGTAACATTTTATGACATTTTACCAGAATAGTGGAATGTAATAAGAAAATTTTAAAAATTATAGTGGAAAAAAGAGGAAGATTGCACACCCCCATGTGCATCTGCAGAGATATAAAGTAACTCAGACATGCAAAATTCTCAAAAGACCCTTCCTTCACTCTCTTGTGTTTTATTTATGATGTGCATTTTATCTTAGAAGTACAAAAGAATTATTTTGCTTATATACAATCAGATTGCCTTAGCAACACAAAATTACATACAGCAGGATGATGAGTAAAGGAAATAAAGGTAGCCATGTCAAAACTTTCTGATAATAATGCCAAAATAACTTCTAAACTCTCATAAAACAGAGATTTAATTTTTAATATCAAAAGCCTTTCTAGGACTATGAATTATTGCTGTGAACCTTGATAAACAAGACTTCTAAGCTCCTCTCAAATAAAAACAACCTCTCTGATGCATTTTGGAACATGAAGCAAATCCTACTGCAGTCCAGCAATTTATATCAGTGTGCATTTAGGGGAAGTGAAAAGAATAAATGGTTCGGTGGCAGATGCCGTGAAAAATGGTCAGCCACTAATAACTAAACCGGCAGCTGTTTTAAAGCAGCTCTAAGGTTTATTTTCCGTAAAGCAGTCCTCCCAGTGGAGACAGACCTGCAGGCAGGAAACAGGCAAGCCTGTCTAAGGAGCAAACTGAATGTACCACTGGTTTGGTAGTCACCAGGCACCTCTCTACTGATGGCCAGGCTATCACCCCCATTAGCTCATTTGGATTTGGCTCATGTTCTCCTAATGTGTGATCCATCATTGTTGTGATGTCCTCGTACTTTGATTGAGGTTCCTCTCCATTCATTGTACACATATTAGCATTCAACACATATTTTTATACGGAAGAAAATCATGGCATTTCCAGAGGTCATGTTGAAGTGGCTGAAGAACCCTCACAGGCTGTGTCAATGAGAGATGCTGAAACAGCTACGGTTTTCTTTCATGTCAGACTTGTGTGTTGCTCTCAACTATATGCTCTGAGGCCAATACTGAGTTTGAAGTCATCTGTGGTTTGTGAATTCAGCTCACCAGTGAGTTTTACAGTCTCAACATTGCCATGCAAGCTAGCTAGTGAGTCAATAAACCACCCTCTAAAACTCTCTTTTAAAATTCTTTCACTATGTGAAACATCAGCTGAAGCTGTCTTGTACCTTTCGAAAAAGGCAAGTCTTAACTACTTCTCCAACATGCTGCTGAGGTTTCTAAAGTTCAGGATGCTCAGCATTATGTACCAAACCACAAAATTGAATCCACAATATTTGTATGTCTGGTATATAGTGTCAGTGTTTGAGTTCAATGTAACTGAAGTTACATTAGAAGGAATATGCAGTGAAGGTCTGTTTCTATATTTATAAATACTGTATCAAGCCTTTGTAGTATTTCTGATGTTGCCAAAGGGAGATCATTAACCATCTGCAGTAAGGTCTTTAAAAGACATTCTGACAGTTTTCTTCCTAGTTGAAAATAGTATTGGTGCACTATAATTCTCATTATCCCTTAACAAAGATGACCCATTAAGAATGGTCTAAACAGTTTCAATTTTGCCATTAGAAATAACAGATCTGTGTTTTTTACAGAGGTGTTATCCTTTTACTAGCTATATATAGAATTAACTTCTAATTGTGAAAATATTTTTCTGCTTAATTATACAACAAAGAAAGGCTGGGTTGAAATAGGATTAATATACCTTGTGGTTAATTAAACATGAAGCATCTAAGGAGATCACTCCAACAACAAAAGCAGTAAAGACTTGCTTATGTATGGGATATAATTAGGCAGGAAGTTCTTCTGTTTCTGAGAACTAACTTTTAAAGTATGTATTCCTTTAAAATAACCTATTATCTGATTTATTTTAGATAAGACTATCAAATGTGACTACAAGCACTGTTAACTCAGGTATCTTCTCAGCTCTGTCCCAATGTCAAAGATGAATTGTAGATTAAAAAACATGGGTGTGTTCTGAGAAAAATTTGCCTCTATTTCTATCTTTATGACTGCTGAGTTATTCTCAGCTCCTGTGAGTATATGTACACAAGCTCAAAATCAGTGAGAAAATTCTGACAGCCTATTTTGACACTCTATATTACTAGTCTCAAGGTGCTCGTGAACATGACCCAGATAATTGAAGAAATGTTTAGTTGCAGTATTTTTTGTGTCTACTGTGATTTCCCTTTTAAATTCTCTTTCTCTCTTTCCCAACATTTCTGCTAAGACTTTTCTCTTATGTCATGTTTTCTGACAGGGAAACTGTTCTTGCGTTGCTTGAGGATCACACAGGATGAATGTTATTAAGCAGAGTGGAAAGAGGGTCTTGCACAATATAGACACACACACACACCTGAGTTAACACGGAAACCAAAACCAAAAAGCCAAGTTATTAAGTATTCTGCTGAGACCAACACTAAACTGTAAGTGGGATGTTTTTAGGGAAAATGCATGATGATACCAATGAATAGGCTAAGATTCAGAAACAGCAAGAGAAATGTCTGTATCAACTTTACGTGATGCTTTAGTGTGCTGAGATAGGACTGTTCCACATTTTTGCTTTCTGCTAGGTTAAGAATGTTTCCCCCTCCTCTGAAGAAGTCTGCAAGGTGGTTTGATGCCCTCTAATTCAGATCAATTTGAGGTTCCTCTGCCATCACTAATTCTTTGTGTTTGTGTCTCAATTTCATTATTTACTTAGCAGAAAATGTACGATCTCTGTTCACCATTTGCCACTCTAGGAACCAATCTGTTTCTATCTATCTGCTTTGTGTAAGGAATAGAATAATAAAATGAGTAGCAGATTTTGAACAAACATGTTCTGAAGTCAATCAGAATCTCATAATATAGCTTCACTGTATTTTTGAAGTGGCACAAGGACTAAAATCACACAAATGCAAAATTGAGAGGTCTATTCAGTGAAGAATAGCTTTCCAAGACCTATATATATTTCACATGTAAGATCTTGACAGATACATGAAGGAAATGTAAGTGTTTTGTTTAGTCAAGAAGTAGCATTTGGAACAAACGCACAGCACTAATAAAAACAGCATAATCCAGCTAATAAAGCATCAAGCTATTAGAAACAGAACTAGACTCAGTTCCACTCTATTTTTTCACTTTCATCCTGCGCTGGCTTTTATCTCATCTGTTTTTACATCAGGTATTTTTTTGCTGCATAGCGATACTTGACCTTGTCAAGGTCGCTTCATTTCTCTCTGTCATCTGTATTTTCTTTGTCATCCTTTTGTCTTGTCAAGATCGAAAGTAGCATGGGGCAACAACTGTGTCCAGTTGTGCTAAAGCCTAAAACTAACTCAGATGAACAGTTTTATTAGGGAAAAGTAGATACTATTTTGAAACACTGCCATAGAAAAAGAAGGCATGAATAAGAAACACATTTGTGTCCCTCCTCTCTGTATCTCTACCTAGCCAATTTTTCAGCCATTTTGTTATTTTAAGAAAGGGCAACAAAAATCTGATTTTGTTTCACAAACAGAGACAGAATATTATTTCAAATCGGTGGAAAGTATAGCTAGGTGAAACAGGCAGGAATCTAAAACAGTGAAAAACCAACATCTTTCATTAAAATTTAATGCATGCCATTTTCAGAAGGTGCTGCTATTGGCATCAAATAAGAGCAAAATTTCCACTGTAAATACACAGTAACAAAAAAATGCTTTAGACTCAAATCCTCTGTACATCAAAATTCAGAACAACCAGTTTTCGCTTACACTCCCAGTTTTTTTAAAGCAAGATCAAAAACTGTTATTGTAATAGGAAATGGGTCATTACTCAATTTAACTTTCATCTGCAGGGGAGTGATAGAGAAAAACTACAAGTCAGTAAGGGAACTGACAGTACTCTCTTGCAATACTTTAGACATGATTCAATTTTTTATGAAAACTTCTCAAGTAATTTTTGTTAGTTATGATGAATTTGTTATGTTTCTAAGATAGACTCTGGAACGCTGAGTTAACCCCTCATTTTTTGCTGAGGGCAAAGGAAAGAGTAGGGAATAGAATTCATTGAACAGAGTAGGACTTTGTGCAATGAAGCATTTTTCTGCTTTGGAATCTTAACCATAGCTAATTTACAGTTCAGATGGACTCTTTCCTTTGTACCTGTTTACGAAGGTGTTGCCATACAAGTTTTTGTCACAGGAAGCCTTCATGCTGTATCTATTTGTTGACTGTTTCTGTGCAAAAAAAAAGAGCTTTTGTACTCTGCCTGTCCTTCTACAATCTCTTTGTATTTCCCAGAGTAAATTCAATGATTCTACCAAGGCTCTAGACTTCACTACCTAAGTGATAAAATACAGACTAAACACAGCATTGAAAAGGCAAAATAAACGAAGATATTACACTGCCTTATTTAATTTCTGTTCTTAAATTCAATTACCACTATAAATATTTCAATAAACGAATTGCAGAAGAAAGCTTTTGCAAAGTCAAAAGCAGTTTGGGAAGGGCAATGCTGAAATGCACAATTTAGTAACATTATTAATGTGAATAATGCATTTAACTTGAAATGGTTTGGGGGACAAACTGGGTTAGAGATTGACCCCTGGAATGACCATCAAATATCTGCTGGCAGGTAATTGTGACTAGGTAATCAAGGCACATCATTTGATATAATTTCTCTAAGCTATGTGTTTGTTAGTGATGTTGAAAAACCATTGGTAACATGCAGAAAGATCAGAGTTCTAAGAAAAGAAACACAAAAAAAACCCCATAAACCCCCAAATAAACAAAGAAAGAAGCACTACACACTGTCCTAGATGCAAGCAGTGATGATCTATTTGAAAACTTAAGTCTGTGGTTTATGGGCAAATGAAGAAGTCAGTAAAGTGACCTGTCTGGCATTCTATCCTTGGCAGTGCAAAGTAGGTAAATTCAACCGTGTGTAGTTTAGAAGCGGGTATCTCTCTTAACCTGCATTTGTCTTTGACTAAATCACTCAGAACTATTTCTCCTTTACTACCTTATTCTATCATTGGTTGCTTTTTACAAGGAAATTTATCTATAGCGAGTTTCTGACAAAGTATGGAAAAGGAAAAATCCATATTAATAATTAAATCAGAACTCGCCTACGTGAACAGAATATTACCCTATGAAGCTCCTCATCAAGGTAAGCATAAAATCAAGGAGATGAGAAAGCTGAGTGTCCAAGATAAGTCCTTCAAGCAGAAATCACCGCTGCCTTGTCAAGAAAAAGAAAAGAAAATGATGACTTTGAGTTGGAAAGATAAAATGACCAATATTGCCTGAAAATATCTTTCAGTATCCCAATAAACAGCCTGGCTCAAAGAAAAGCTGATCACTGCACCACTTGTTTTTTGCCATCTGAGACCTGAAAACTCACTTTTCTGCTTGTGAGAAACTGTCATTGAAAACAGCACCAACTTTGCACCTGAAGAACGAGAATCTGAGAGAGACCTTTTGTTGCTGTACGTGTAAAAGACTTTGATCCCTTTCCTGATCTGGTGGTGATGGCTGTGGTTTATTGGAGCTGAAGAGAAAGATATAGGTCCTTTGTATTGCATTATAATTAAGTTTACAATTCCCATAGAATACTGTATCTTTCAAAGACCAGTCACAACACATTGCTTAGCGGTCCAAGCCTTCTACAAGTCATGTAATTTCCTCATTATGTTAATTACTAGATTGGTCTTAAATTAACATTTTATCCTATTCCAACTTTGGGTCTTTCAAGTTCTTATTTAATTAAGAGGTTGTTAAGAATTTTTTTTTTTTTTTTTTTATTTTTTTTTCCCCAGAGTGTGGGTGTTAAAATAAAATACTTCAGCTAGTGGCCAGACAGAAACCACTTATCTGGCTACTTTAACCAGTATTGGTATTAATACTTGCTTTGCTAACAACACAGTCCAAAACATAATTAAATGATCTGCACAGTTTTCTCCTTATGAGTTGTTTTCAGGATTTAGCAAATGCTTCAGTATTCAGAAAGCCTTTGCAGAATTCCTTACAGGAATACAGGCAAATACAACAAAAAAGGGCAGAAAAAAGTGCGTGTAGTAATAGATGAGAACAAAGTACTACATAAGAGGCAAAATGAACAGCAACATTAAAATAAGCTCAGCTAACCAGTATGAGATGAAAAACAATGTTCTTTCCCATAAAAAAAATGGGAAAGATTCACCTCATGAAATTTTCATCATTCAAAAATTCATCTTCTAGTTTAAGCTAATTGTCTACACATCTTTGTGGCTAAAAGAATAAAGGCTGATCTCTAATGTGATTCATAACAGGCTGCTTAAGACACTTAGGGTAGGACAAATTATTCCCTGATAATGCTGTCCTTGCTTCATTGACTGTAGAAGCCTAAGCAACTAATTAGAAGTAGATATTTTAAGATATCTATAAGTTGCATATGTAAATTTTATATATAGAATCTGTAAAATTAAAAAATTGCTGTAGCTAAGTCCCGTTACATTGGGCCATATAGCCCCACGACTTGGGGAAATGCAAAAAAAAAAAGTTCTGGGTTGTCTCTCTAGGCTCATGCCAGCTGTGCTCTGCAAAAGGCTGCTGGAGCTGGCATAGCATTAGACATGGTTATCCTCTGTCTTCTCTTAATCCTCACTTATCTTAGTATTTAGACAATTTCAGATGACTTGTATTGGTGGTGCAAAGCACTACATATACCACTGTCAAGTTTTCTAAACTCTGGAGAGATGCAGCACAAAGACCACTTTCTAAGAGAGTACTCTGTAAGAAAACCTGAGTGTAAGCTGGGTCTGGTTTAGCCTTTAAATAAGAATTCTTTCATTTGATCACCTGGACGCTTAAACACTGTAAACAAAAGCTAGAAAATGAATATAAGTAGATCCTATGATGACATGAGACTACAGAGATGGAGATGTTTTTGTATGTATATAACAAAATCCAAATAATTATTTGGAATACAATTTTGCCTTTGTTTTCAAACAAGACTTGTGATGTAGAAAAGATGGTCACATATTGAACTGAAAGTTAATTGCAGCACTGAGACAACTGTTTTCTAACAATGTTGATGAAAAATCTCGATATTATTTAATACTGGAGATTAGGTTGGCAGGAAAGTACCCAAACCAATGTATTACACTACTGACAATCATCACAATTTGAAAATGTGTAGGTATATATATAGCAGTTGCTTTGTCAGTCTTCAAACAATCTGCTATATTTATCAGCAGCTAGGTTTTTTGCTGATAGTGTTTAGCTGATTCCATCATGTACAATCAACAAGAGAAACATTAGAATAAGACATTGCTTGTGGCTGCACTCTATTACTTAAGGGAAGGATGATTTTCTGAAGCCATCTGAACTCAGCGGTAGATATATAAACTAACCATGGATAAACTGTATCAAGTTTATAATTCATGTACACGAAGCCGCAGAACCTCCCCATTAGCTTTGCAGCAAAATACAAGCTAAGCAACCAGATGAAAGTAATTTTTGCAGTGAATAAACTGTTTTAAAGTTTCGAGTATAACTGGAAATATAAAGCTACGGCAGTGCTGGTGGTGACCTGAAGATAATATGGGAATATAAAATGAACCTCAGCAGGCTTCCGAGATGGGCATCCTTTTCATCCCATAGTGCTCTGTAGAGAGATAGGTCTTCAAAAAACCCAGGATATCATTAGTTTTAATATACAATGCTACCAATACCCATGCACAATTATAAAATTAGGACTAGGATAACATACAAAAAAAATTATGCAAACGAGATAGTTGAGGGAGGAGACACCAAATGAGATGTCTCAGCTCCATGAAATATTGAAAAGGACAGCATATCAGAGAAGCAGCATCAAAGAAATTACTTATGGAAGCACCAGGCAAAAGACAAATGGGAAAAGGCATTAAATTAGATGGTATTGCTGTCCTTATTAGGCAGGGAGATCAATATAATAATGGATATGGCATCTGTAGATCTAGCAGAAATACAGAAATATTTTAAGACATCAAAACTCAACTAAAAAAAAAAAAAGGACTTTAAGCTGCTGTCTTTTTTTTTTTTTTTTTTTTTTTTTTTTCCATTATTTTGTACTCAAA